>OZ012661.1:100989166-101255019 GCA_963942545.1 Oxycera nigricornis
GTTCAATTATATATGAACCAGAAGATGATGAAGAAGTTGCTCCTTCGGTTTTTGGAGCCTCATTGTTTTGTTCGAGCGCAACAGTTGTCTTTTTTGTGTGTCGCAATAATGCTAGATGAACTGGCGAAGAAAAAGGGAAAGCCCTCTGAAAAGATAATAATTAATCAATTTCAGTGTCAGTGTAAAAAAAATATCTTCTTGCTGAGTAGGTGTCAATGGATTCCTTATATAGATTTGTTAAAGCTTCCTCATAGGTTTAGTCATGGTATTGGCGGAACGATAAGCGATAAGACCTTTCATTTCTGAACAGTTTTGTTGCGATATAGGAAGCTTTGATAAAAATATGCGAAGATTACAATAGATAAATGGGGAATTCATTGAAAAGGCCTGCAGTGCTGATTATATATCTAAAGGAAATGAGTTTTATAACAATTGATCTGGGTCATTCGTTTTTATGCGCAGTTTTTAATTTTCAAAAGAATGCCAGTCGTAAATGTGAAGCTTTTTGAGAAATTTTTTATATGTATTTTGTTTGGCTCTTCTACTATACAATGTAATAAATTGGTTCAATTTTCGGCCATTTTATGTTGGGGAATTACACGTAAATTGAGGAAATCTTCTACTAGTTCCATTACATTCAACTTTAACTCTACATGAAACAGTAAATGCTGTTCAGCATTTATAGAAGTTAAGCAAAGCTGCAAACTTTATTTGAATAAGATAGTATTTAAGTAATATCAACCGATCCTTCATAATTTCGAACATATTGTGACCAATACCGTCCATGATCTACTTGAAATGATGCCAACAAAAAAGAGATAATATCTTGCTTAGCTTCCTTTTGTTAGCCGAAATCAAAAAAAGTTGACGATGGTAATCTCAAAATTAATTAAAAAAATTAAGTGGCTTTATACAAATTATTACAGGAACAATAGTAAAGCATGTTTGCTTGAGTTTATATTTAAAAGATATATAATTAAACTCAAATTACTGAATAAGTGTTTTTTTAATCGTAAATAGATTATGTCGACTGAGTCAGTTCAATCAGTAAAATCCACCACGACAGTCTAATTATTGTTAAATTTATCGCTGTTTTTCGATGCATATGGATTTATATATTTCATAAATGGTTAATTAGTAATTCAATCTGATATTTCAATTTCATCTGGAATGACCGTTAAATACAAAAAAACGCGAAGCTATTGGATTTGCGATCGATAAGCATCACATGACTCACAGACGGAAGTTATTATTCAAATAGTTCATGAGCTTAAACGCCAATAACCTATCTAAATGCTAATCAAATACATTGTCTCGATATTCTTCCAGCTTATGTTTTTTCTTCCCAGATGGCTAATTGTATCTTTTCTGTTGGCCAAGTGAAAAAGAAACCAGTTTCCTTGACTTGCTCCGTAGCCTAAGTAAATTGCATAGTCGTCGATACGGATATCTTGTGGTACAACGTATTTCAGATTCCTTAACGGTCTCTTCTTTTGCATCCAACTATACAATTTATAGATGGAGCTTTTAAATCTATCCTTGATCGTTTTTCTTGCCTTACATTCCACCACCAGTGGTGTAGGATGAAATCAACTTCTTATATGGACTTCTTCGTGGACCAAGTACGTATGTTGGTAGCCAAGATGGTTGTTGTTTTCGTAATACACGCAAGGTTGCACTTGGTCAGAGTATTTATTCCTAAACAAAAAGTATCTGAAGAGAATTGCGATTTAAATTTTTCGTTGTGTTTTTTCTGTGCATCTTGTCTTAATATTACAACAGTGGCAAGTCTGCATGTCCGTAATCATGATGTTCACCTCGAAATTGAGAAAAAGGGGCAGCAATTAGTTTTTAGATGTAGTTTGTTCGACTTTCACTTTTGGGTGCAACAACTTTAATTTTCATAATGAAATATTTTTCTTTAGCAATTTTTGCTGTTCAGTGTGGCTAACGGTTGCTACCACATTGCAGATTTACTTAATAACTTTTTCTTCTTTTCTTTCGCTAAATGATATCAAATTACTGTTAAATGTTGCATGCTTATAATCGATTTTTTTTGCCATTTCAGATCTCTTTGAAATGTGGACAGGATTTGATATTCCGTCTAAAACGTTTTGAAAATATAATTACAAAAGATAAAAACATATAACCTCGAACGCAATTACAGTTTTCAGTTCATAGTAAGAGTCCTGAATAATTTGTCCGACGATCTATTAAAGATGGCTTGAGAAGTTTACTGAATATTCATTTGTATTTATGTATTTCTAACAGAAAATTGTCTGTACAATTAAATAAAGTCCTACTACCTAATGCTATTTTGGGAGATGTATAGGAAAAGCAGCGTTGATCATGGTATTGCAATGGTCGAGGCTGCAGTCGCTGGGCTGCGCAACAACTAAATTCAATACGCCATTCGTGTGTACATATATGTATCCAATTAATTAACTATTAATGTCCACAAGAGGCTAATCCATTAAGCTAATTTATTTCTTTTGTGGGCTTAAACTTAATTAGTGATAGAATTTCTTCATGCACGCACGTCCTTAAAACTGCATCTAATCCTTTGTAAAGTGCATTGGTCAATTACTAATCCCTTCCCATTTGGAAAATATCGATTCATTTTCAATTAATTTCCATGTGAAACATCAACAATTTAATGATTCTGGGAACCACACGACATTGCTCCCATTTTGCAATCAAGTTCGGCTGAATCACTTTGACGAATGGCTCCAGCAAAAGATGTTGCTGGCTGAAAAATCATTAGCCGGTCGCCTACCTTTGCTAAGATTTCGCAGAAGACGGTGAAAAAATAAACTTAATAGCTATTACCTTGAAAAACGCTTTCTGGGTTTGACACCTTCACCACGGTGACTTTGAGTTTAAGAAAAATGCACTTCTTGGTCTGCACAAAAATGTTGGTACAAGAACTCGTCTCAAGTGTAAATGCATATTTCTCCTTGAATCTGGCGTGGGTGTTCCTAGAGAAAGGATTGAACTTATCGGCTTTGCGAGGCTTATAAAAAACATTCATGGTGAAATGGAAAATTGAAAGATCTCTATGGATTTTCGGTTGGTTTCAGTGAATTTTATCCTAAACACAATTGTTAAGATGGATTATTATTGCAACTAGTTGAAATGTTTGTCGCGGGCTCCACAAATAAGACGTAAGTATGTTTTGCATAAGAAGAGAGTAGGACCTGTTTCATGTAGCAACGATCGGAAGTTTGTGTGGAAACAATAAGCTATTGTTTCGATACTTTATTTCCATTGCCAATAATGGAGTTGTTGCGTTATTACAACGTTCAGTGCCAAATACGAAAGAAACATGCATGCAGAGTCATTTGTGAATGATTCTTAGTATGGACAGTTTCAACCTAATTTTAATTTACGCAAATCTCTTCTTCCACAAATGGCAATCTCATGCGCACAAACAGATACATACATGCCATATTCGGCAGTACTGTCGTCAATAATTTCCTTGTTTTGTAGATCTTCGGTTTGATAAGATTCACAAAAGAGGATGAAAGATGAAAATAAATCGACATAAACCTTGAAGCCAGAAAATCTGTTTTTGATTTTCTCTCTCTATAACTGAGGTCCACTAATGTATTCAAGTCTATGATAAGATCACCCTGAACTTACGAATGATCCAACAGAACCTAAATTTCCAAACTGAAATAATTAAGTTATAATTTCTATACTTTCATTACATTATTCACGTGAAATAGTTTGTTGACGTAGTTCAATCACATGACAATATTCCTAGCTTCTCTGCTCTAAACTCGCCACTTCCAGATTTATAGCACTTCAATCTGAACAATTCACGAATAACCAACAAATAAACATCATCAATACCAAAGATATTGACTCTATCTTTAATCGTTATTTAAGATACCAACGCTAAAATCAAAACCATGCAGAACATCTTTTAGACTACTTACTATACAATTTTTTATGTATTTTTATGATAAGTTGAGTTGCGCTAAGATTACACACGGAATGACTTTTATTGAAGATAACATTTACCCAGAGGCGATCCATCGAAAGATAAGACGAAGTTGTTAATGATACTGATATATTTTTTTAAATCACTTGACTTATTGTATGCTCGACGAGTAGGTTAATAAATATTTACTGAAAAATATTATTTTTTACGAGATATTAAAACCACTGTTGGCAACACATGGGAAGTGCGGCATAATCTGGTTTATTTGATGGGTCCAAATCTAGAAGTGAAAGATTTTGTGTTTGATTTGAGTCAACGTCTGCGGGAGTTTCTAGTGAATGATTAATTTTTTAATGGTTGATAAACTACGAGAGTCATTCACTAAGTAACGAGACAAATTGTTGTAGTGTTAAAACCGTTTATTTCATAAGTACAAAATTTTGGCTACTTTTCAACATAAACCA
Organism: Oxycera nigricornis; assembly: GCA_963942545.1. Classification (NCBI taxonomy): domain Eukaryota; kingdom Metazoa; phylum Arthropoda; class Insecta; order Diptera; family Stratiomyidae; genus Oxycera; species Oxycera nigricornis. The sequence goes on from OZ012661.1 coordinate 100,993,577, forward strand.
AACCTCCAACACTTCTACACTTGTCCCATCTTTTCTCTAAGTTTTTGATGCCACTGGCATACAATTCTTTTGGTAGCTGTTGGACCCAAGTTTGCACGTGAATCTTGATTTATTCGCTAGAGCCGAAATTTTTGCCACGTATCGCCTCCTTAAGAGGATCAAACATATGGAAAGTGTGAAAGAATCTCCCAACCCAGTTTTTGAATGCATTCTTGAGTTATCTTTATGGATGTCCATAAGTTGTTTTGGCAGCCATCTCGCGCAAGTTTTCTTGTATATCAGCTTATTGTGAATGATGTTATGGACAGTTTCAACACTTGCATTCACTTTTTACGCTATCAGTTCAACAGTGATACGTCTGTTACCTTGGATTATCACGACAATGCGAGATTCAAGGGAAGAAGTTGCAACTTCGACCGGTCGTCCAATTCGCTGCCCATTTCCAGTACTTTTGCGGTCACTTTTAAACTGTTCCATCCACTTGTAAATGTTCGCACGGTTTAAACAGTTGTTACCATACACTTTTAACATCCTTGCAAGGATCTTACTACCTTTAACCTATCTTAACCTTCTGCTACTAAAAATTGAATCACAGCACGTTGTTCGTCCGCAGTGCAATTCTCAACCGGGCTTGACATCTTGAACTAACTGAATTATACGTTATGTTCACAAAATCTTACCAAACAGCTGATCAGAAGTAATAACAAGGATGCCAGCTTGAAATCCTAAAAGTTTCGTATTGAATAATAAAACATTTTTTGACCTACATCAATTTGTCTCGTTACTTATTGAATGACCCTCGTATATAAAATACTGTAAAGTAGGCGATGAGCTGGAATTGATTTTGCGATATCTGTGACTAAAAACTAGTCGGAATTTTTTTATAAATCAAAAAATCATTCTTTGTTCATTCAAATCAATTTCGTCCCCTTCAAAATAGTCCCCTCCCGATATAATACACTTATGCCACCGCTTTTTCCAGTCCTCGAAGCATGCCAAAAGTCTTCTTCCGGTATAGCCTTCAGAGCGCGCGTCGATTCAAGAAAATTCAGCATTTTTGGTACCAATCGAGACTTGACACGTTTGATACCCAAAACATCTTTCAAAATGGAATTATTGATTCTTTTGATACGACAATTTCATCAGCAATGTTTCTTATAGTTAATCGACGGTTTGCAAGCACTAATTCTTTTACTTTTTGGATGTGAGCATCGTCAGTTGAGGTCGATGGTCGACCAAGACGCTCTTCGTCTTCAACGCGTTCTCTACCTTCTTTAAACAATTTATACCAATCATATGTTGTTGTATGCCTTCTTCAACATTTTCAACGTTTCTGCAGCATTTATTCCATTCAGGAAACAAAATTTGATCGCACTTCTTTGTTGAATTATTTCAGACATTGTAAAAATCGCCAAATTCACTTCTTGTGTCGCACAAAAACAAGCGTAACTCAATAATGAATGTTTTGACATTTAATTTGGCATGGAAGTCAGTAACAGTTGTACCAACTTAAAAAATATATTGAGCGAAAATATTTACCCGCGTAATTTAAATCGAAAAATTCCGACTAGTTTTTGGACACAGTATATATAGTATACATAAGTTTAAAAATAGACTATGTAAGCTCACCACTCTTCTACTTTCAAGGTAAAGAAAATCAAAGCTTTGTATGAGACAAGGCAAAGACTATTATAAAATGTGGAGGTTTTGTACATAAATAACTTCCTCTTGGTTTTAACAACAGATTTTTGCTATATTTATATTTTCAATTGTAGTCATTTTATTTATTGTGAATATATTCATTTGTATTCTGTTTAGTAGTTGGACTTAAGCTTTGTGGAAGAGTCAAGCTCTCAACAAGTGTGTACATATTGATTTTTATTTGTTTCATAATCCTGTAAAAAAATAAGTTTATAATGTTAGCCAACAGCCATTAAAAGATTGTGTTTGCTAAAGGATTTTCTTTTCAGTGCGTTGCAAGAGATAAGGTGTTTTATAGTCTATGTGCTGTAAACTGTCGACACAAAATGAAATTAAACACCACAGATAAAATTTTGGTTGAATTTCAGTCATTTTGAAATGTATAAGGTAAAAAATAATTCTCATTAATGCCTATTGCTATCTATAATTAATGAGTTCAAAAAAATACGACAAATTAAAATGAAGAGGCGACAAAATTTCGAGAAAAAAACTATAGAATTAATTGAAAAATATTTAAAAATTTTTAAAATAAAAATGTTTCAATTTCCATGGGAAATAATATATTTTATGATAAATGTAGAAAAATTAGGATTAAATTGACTCACAAGAGTGCCAATCTATGTTTTGTAATGAAACGGCTTTGACGGTATCTAAGACCATATTTTTCTGCATCTGAGTCCTTTGGTAAATTCACTCAAGCATAAGTGACAATAATCTGCGTACTCATAAATATGTATATTTAAAAAAACGTACAAATTTAAACCGAAAAGTTGAGATATTTTCTTCAGTTCAACAATAAGATTTGGTTGTAAGTCTAACATTCTGCAATCTACTTCCGATTGTTCTCTATAAGGGAAGTAATGGAGGTAGCGCAACTATGTATGTTTGCACAAACGTAAAAGAGGTAGGTCACTCGGCATCCAATCATGGATTGAAGGTGGTCTGATCGATAGTTTATTTTTTTGGGTCTCAAAATGTGTGCTGCAATAGAAAACCTCGCCAAATGCGAATTGGGAGGTGTTATTCGATTTTTTATGGCAAAAATATACGCGGTAGCAGCTATTCATTGGGATTGTGCCGTGTATGGACCAAGTGTGATGTGTGAAGGAGTTGTTCGTGCATGGATTCGTTCATTTAAAAGTGGACGAACAAACATCCATGACGAAAATAAGAGTGGCCTGAACTCGTTCAAAAAATTGATAGAAAAGTTTGTGGAAATCGACGTTTCCCAATTTCCGATAAATTTCGACAAATTTCCAGGACTGCGTTATATGACGTAGTGACAAAGAGAGTAGCCTACAGGAAGAACGGTGCTCGACGAGTGCCCAACATTCTTTCTGAATACCACAAAAATCAATGAATAGCCTCTGCAGATGACTTTCTCACCCGTTATGATGAGGAAGGAGAACCATTGCTAATCAGGATTGTAACTGGTTATGAACCTGGATTGCGTATGTGAATCCTCAGAAAAAGGAACAGTCAATCGTGTGGACCCATAAAAATTCGCCTAACAAACCAAAAAAAGCCCGGGAAGTTTTTCTGCCAGGAAACTCATGGCAAGCGGGTTTTGGGATGCTGAACGGGTGTTGCTTGTATGGAACGGGAGGCAACCATTAACAAGGATGTGTACTGTAAAACGTTGAATAGCTTAAGGAGAGCCATACAAATACAAACGCCATGGCATGCTGACCTTCGGTATCGTGTTTTACCACAACAACGCTCGACCTCACTCTGCTCAGGTAATCAAGAAACTTCTGGGACAAATCAAATGGGATGTATTCAATCATTCGCCTTACAGTTCAGGTTTAGCTCCCCGCGATTATCATCTCTTCATGCACATGAAGAAGTGGCTTGTATCTTAGCGCGTTGTTGATGATGAGGACATGGAAGATGCAGTTACATGCGGGAGATTTTTATGCAGATGAAATTTCTAAGCTTATGAAGGAATATGATAAGTTTTTTAGCAGAGACTCAAACCGATAGACTTTCTTGCATTAGAGCTGGAAAATTTGGTACACAAGATTCGAATTTCTTTTATTTTTGAATAATTGAAATTAGAAATATTTTATTAGGATATATTCCTTTAGTCACGCCATCATTCTAACAGGTATTCCTCTTTATTTCCAGATTAAATCCCCACTCTATGCCAAGACAACCATCAAAATGTCCGAATATTTTGAATTTCATTTGTCCAACAATTATAGAAGTGGCAACACATCATATATGGACTCCGAAACGAAATCGATTAATCGACATGACGCCAACGATCGACGTCGTGCCCTAGAAATGTTAAAAGACATGATCGGTGCCAGTACAAATCTTATACTACGCGATAAATCATGCTACGTGGACGATGAGTTCCTGATGCGATTCCTTTTCGCGCGGAAATTTCGAATAGACGAGGCGTTCGAATTGCTGGTGAATTACCACTCGTATTTGCAATGCAACAGGATGCTCCTTCAAAGACTGACAATATTCGATGAAACCATTCAGTTGGCATTGCGCGAGGGATTCCCAAGTATCCTGACGGAGCGTGATCGTCGTGGCAGGAAGGTGATTGTGTTCTTCACGTCGAACTGGGATCCTGCTGCGATTTCGATGGAAGTGATATACAGGGCGCTGTTGTTGTCTTTGGAAAAATTGCTGGAGGACAAGCAGAATCAATCGCAAGGATTTATTGTAATTGTCGATTGGACGAATTTCACGTTACGACAATCATCACATTTGGCTCCGAAAGTTTTGAAATTGATGATTGAAGGATTGCAGGTGAGGTTTTGGGACACACTTAATATTTACCGTCAGGTTGAGATTCTCGAGTTTTTTTTCAAACAAATTTATGGTCAAGAAATCTAAACTGATACGTTTTCTTGTAGGATTGCCTGCCGGTCCAATTCAAAGCGATTCACTTTATCGCCCAGCCCTGGTACGTCGAAACAGCGTTGGCTTTCATAAAGCCCTTCCTGAAGGAGAAAACTCGAAATCGAATCAAATTGCATGGCGGCAACTTATCAACACTGCATGAATGCGTGCCGAAGGATATTCTACCGACCGAACTAGGTGGCGAAGGACCCGCTCTGAATCCACTCGATTGGTATCACACCCTGCTCGAGTCGAGTCAAACAACCCTGGACTCACCGAAATCATATCGAATAACCGAAACGACGATATACTCAAAATCGCCAATAGGATTTGTCAGGACACCAACCGACAATATTAAAAATGGTTTCGAACCAACCGCTAAAACCGCATTGATTGAAGTCCAGCATAATTTGTGACGAATGTAGAAGCGTTCAAAAAAATTGTGACTCTTCCATTATATGTTTAAGTGGAACAAATGACTCTCTCTATCAATTCATTAGACATTCTACGATTTGTATTTTTACAATATATAAAATTTTTCTATAATCTCATAGCGATAAGAATCCATTTTTTATGCATTGTATTTGAAAAAAGTGTTGGCAGTGTGTCAGTATTTCCGTTGAGGATACTAACGATGAAAGTTTTGCTTTATTGAGAATAGTTTAAAAGCTTTATGTGCAGATTCGTGGACATGTTTCTGAAAGCTGAAGAACATCATTAACGTTATATCATAAATATTTTTTTATTTATTAATTATCGAATCACTATAGTTTTTTCTTCATATTTTGTCAGCAAAGTGAAATTTTCGTTGGAAATTGTGAAAATAAAGATGCATTTTTTAATAGGACTGGTGTATTCAATTATTTCACGTTATCGTTTATCATTTTAGTCTATGAAACATAGTTATAATTATTATTATTTTTTCGTTGAAATTGTAGACGAAATTGTATTAATTCTGTCTTAATCGAAGCAAAATTTGTTTTCGTAAAACATGAAATGATATTTAGATCCAAAATTCGGAAGATGCAATATCCTTTCCATGTTTTCAATGCAGCAGATTTTATACAAATTTAAACTTCTACGCGAATTGCTTGGAGTTATTTCAAAACTACCAGAAATGGAGCGTCTTTCTTTCCGTTGCAAACTCTTTAATTGTTGAAATAATTCAAGAAAATCGTAGTTCATGCATATCACTTGATTTGTCTTTAAATACATGTATATGAGAAGGGAAAAAGTGGCAGAGTGAGGCACATCAGGCTATTTGCTGCTAATCGGTCTAGTTTCTTTTGGAATTTAACGAGTTTGCGGGTTTTTGGGCTACCGAAAAACATCTTTAGGCTTTTTTATTCGTCTTCACTGAAAAGATTTTACACATTTTGTTGCATAACACTATCTTTATTGTGTCTGTTTAGAATTCTTCTTGTTCATTCATAGTACGCGTAAAAATTTAAATGTTCATCCATTAACCAACTATGACCGCTCATGCTTTTGTCAAAACTTACTTGCAAACATGATTTGTTCTCGTTTAAAACTATGAATAGTCTCAAAAACATGTGTCTTCGTATTAAGATACAAACCCTTTAATCGACGAAATGATTCACAAATCTAATTAAAGAACGATGAAGGCGTAGTGAAATTGGTATCAGTGTTTAACGTTACAACCAATGTTAAAATGATTAATAATTTAGTTAGTTATAATTTCTATGGTATGGCTAAGAAAGAAGAGTCGAAGATTACATACAAATACACATTTTTTACATTTTAAAATTTCTACCGACATAATTTTTCTTGACTGTTTGCCCATTTGTGTGCAACGAATTTTCAAAATATTTTTTCTTCTTCATATTTTCAAAATATGTGAAATGAACAATTAAAATTTAGTTTTATATATATGTACATTGAAAAATACATGAGATGCACAGCCTTCTTCTTTTGCAATAAGTTTCTATGTGATTTCCTTTAAGCAAGAGGAAATCAAGTCATTTTTGGTTTGATTTATAATATAAGGTCTAGGTATATTTCAAGAAGACCCTGCGAAAGCTATGGTGCCAATAGAGATTTGGGTTTGGGCAATTAGACCAGGGGGTATCTGTAAAAAAAAAACGAGTACATTTGGCCATTGAGGGGTCTCACTGATTTTTGCGTGAAAGGCTGTAGAATACCGCGTATAATATTTGACTTATCCTCTTTCTCAAAAAATTCGGGAACAAAAAACAAAAAATGGAAGCATGGCTCCTACAACTGAATACCCAGCACTGTTTTAGAGTTTATTACCAAGTTTGGCAATATAAAGTTGCTGAGGCCGCCCTTATTATCCGATTTTAATTTTGTAAAATGAATTTGATAGGTGAAGTGCTCTTTTATATGTGAAAAAATTACAAACTTCTATAAGCTTAACTTTCTGAGTTGCAAGTTTTCCATTTTTTTTTGGATTTTTCTTAATTAAATTTAGAATTCACAATTATTGAGGATAATTTACTGAATCGATTTTAATGAAAATTTGTGTGCTTTTTTATTATATTGTAAAGATTTTCTAGGCGAACTACGAGGGTCTTAAATGCATTCCAAGTGGTAAAAAAAGTTAATAAAAAGACATTTTTCCCCTTTTTCAAATATTTATTGCTATTTTGCGGCAATGGTTATATATTTTTTTTAAATTTTCAACCAATTATATCTTATAAAAATTTTTACTACGCAACTTTTATTCCCTAACAACTCTGCTCTAAAATTAACCGTTTTTAAGTTAAAAGTGAAAAAAGTAGGAAAAACCGATTTTTTTAAAAAAATTCAACATTTTGATTTTTTTATTAATATTCCCGACTTTTTTTGAGAGGGAGGATAAGTCAATTATTGTTATTCGAACTATTCCACAACTTTTTCTGCAAAAATCGGTGTGTCCCTCCTCAACGGCCAATTGAAAACAGATCCGCCCTGTCGTATATACCATTTTCGATTTTCTGGGAGTGGAATCAAAAAAAAAATCTGACCGCAATGATGGGGCACGTTAGGCGGTCTTTATCATCAAGCCGCTGGAATTCATTGAAATCAAATGTATTACAAACGAAATGAATTTTAAAGAGATTGACTACAAAACAGTACTAGCATGCAAGTTTACAACATGGAGAAAAATTATAAAGAAAAATAATAAGACAATTTTTCACCAAAATAAAATAAAAACGTAAATGTAAACTGATTGAACGTACGAGTATTTGGTCAATTGTTTTCTTAAAATTCTTTTTCTATACTCAAAACTTTAACTGTCAAGAAAAACCTCAAAATCAATAGATTTTGTTGCTTTCGTTATTTATTTTAAAGATGTTTAATTAAAAAAATATATATATATTTTTATTTTTGTCGGCAACCTTTTTTTGGATAAAGTACTGAGATCTGATTCTGATAGAAAAGTAAGATTAGTCACACAAAAATTGATTTTATCAGTGAAGTATAAATAAGTTGAACTAACTTTCAAGAGAATAAAATGATTAATTCAATGAAGTAAAATTGCAAAACAAAACAATTGATTTCTTTGTGAACTTCCCTTTTTCATTGAAAAGTATCAGACACGCCTTCGCAATGTAAGAATGGAAGACCTTGTCACGCACATTATGCGGACTCGCACGCGGTACGTCATGTATGACTGTTGAGCTACCACAGAAGCCATTAGGTAATGCGAAAATGGGTATTTTTGTTTTGTTTTTTTAGGATTTAAAATAATAAATTAAACAGAACGAGTAAAGTGATGGAGATTTACTCCGCGGTTGACACTGTATCGTAACAATGAATACGTATTGCTCTTGATGCGTAGAGTGTAGACACATAAAAAGTTAGTGCTTGAAATTCTGATGGTTGATTCAGTTTGTTTTTTAATTATAAAGGGGGGGGGGGTATGGTTAGTTCTTGATTTTTTAAGCATAGTTTTAAGATTTTTTTAGCAATATGATAAAAGTTAGTTCATTTACTGAAAGAAAATACTAAAGTACATACATTAAACAGTATCCAGTAATTTTTTTATTGAAAATGTTTGAAAAATTAGCCAGTGACTATACATCCAAATAGACGTCCCAAAAATAAAGATAAATTACCATGAGAAACATAACTAATAGCTGGATTATTTGAAACCAAAAAACCAAAAAGATTCTGTTAGTTAATAAGTTTTTTGAGGTAACGCTGTTAGTTTTTTTCATTTATTTTAATTATTTTATTTTTTGTGTAATTTTGTAGCCAAAAAAAACCAAAAATAAAAGAAAATTTATTTTCGGAATTAGGGTTTTTAATCGGGAAAATTCCTATTTTTAAAAAAAGTTAAAAATAAAATATCTCATGAGTATCACCTTATAAAATGTTTACAGAATAAGTGTTCAAAATTTTTAAAGAATCGGTCCTTAAAAATTAAAAGCCCAGAAAACGTTTGAAATTTTTCTTTGGATAAAATTGATTTTTTCTTTTTTACTCACACAGAATCGTTAATACCGGGTCCACAAAGTGTAAGGCTATCAGCAAGGATGTCTAGAGCATCTTTTTGTTGATGTCTTCGAAGAACTCGACCTTCTGTTACGTTCGCCACTTCACCCAACCAAGTTATTAACAAATTATATTGTTATTAATGAATCATATTGTAGGGAGTAGGTCAATTTAGGCTAGAGGTTTGAATCATATAAATATAGGGGAGATGTATGTATGTTAAGGACATTGGATTAGATAATTAAGTAGGTAGTAAGGTTTTTAAGGAGAGTGTTCCCGACCGTGCGCGCGAGGCTGCGTAATTGAAGTATCTTCAACAGCAAAATGCATTACAATCAACGTCACAGACACTGCAGATAAGTTGCCAGCAATCACAATAACAAACAACGCTCACACAATCGCCGCATCAGATCCCAATCCAAGCTCCACCCGGTCTACGATACGCCAATGGAGTCTACTATGCGCCTGTGATATCCACAACCATTGGCACTTGCAATTCACCACGGTTAACGACTGCCACGATTATTTCACCAGCATTCCAACCACATCACTCAAGCAGCATCCCCCCGCCCGAGGTGCAACACTCTGGCCAATCGCAAGAAGCTGAAATTGCCAGCTGACGTGCGTCGACAAAACCGGTCCCAAAGCTAAGAAAGCTTCAACGGATTCAGCAAACTCGTGGGCCGTTGACCGTCGATGTAGCAAACGGGATCGGAGGATCGGATGAATAGCGCCGGGAGAACAGCGTGCGGAGCTTTAGTAGTAGGAAGCAAGTACGAGGTGTACAAGTGGAAGAGACGGAAAAACTCGTTGTGGTGTTGGACTGCAGTTCGAGGGTTGAAATTGTGGACGGTTGCTTATCTTGGGATCATTTCTTGCCTTTGCTGAAGGAACATAAGGAGGACGGCAGACAACAAGCGGCAGAAATAGGCTTAAGAAGAATAAACACATTGTAAATAAAATTAAGTATATATAGATAGGGATAGATAGGTAGGCATAATAATAATAAAAAAGAAGAATAAAATAGTGCCTTGATAAGATTGGTGATTTGTGTTAAGTGGCGAAGCGAACGTCGTGTCGGTCCCTTGTTAGCAATTCATTTTCTTGGAATCCCTCAGTCAGTGGTTTCGGGTCGTCGCGAATCCAGTTCCCGTTTACGGATTCACGGACAGAGCAATCCCGGCGCAGAAACGGGTGGCGCCCTTTTGAAAACTCTTCCCACACTCTCTTCGCGGCTTTAAGCCGGGTGGGATTGCCCAAACCGTGGCCAGGATCGGCTGCGGTGTAGTGGTGAACGTTACACGAAAAGTTTACACTCTTTTGCAGCTTTTTGATCAGCTCTGCTAATACTAATGTTATTCTATTCGCGTGCCCATTCGTGAGAGATACGTATATTGTACAGCCCATAACTTCATCAATTTTACTCGAATCAACTTCAAAATTTTGATGGAGAACTTTTGACAATAAAAAGGAAAAAAATCAAAAAAAAATCGAAAATTAGACCATTACCCCATTATTGTTTTTCTGTCGTTTTTTCTTTGTCACTTTTCATATTATTCGATCTTTTAAAAGGGAATAAAATATTTAGTAGAGTGAATAGTAGGACAATGAGCCATGATTGGTTTCCTGGTTCACTGAGCTAGCCTGTCAGCAATGACCATCGCTCCTGTCTTGGAGTCCTCACAACTTTTACCACTTCATAAACGTAATTTTAATTTTCAATTTCAAACAACCTACTTTGAAATAAACTTCAATTTATTGTGAATTTTCTTCTTTTCTTACATAACATTTTTATTTTATTTTAAATCTTATCTCATCTCATTCACTTTGTTGCTTTTGCTTTTTACCTCAGTCCGTCAAATTAGATATTTTATTTCGTTCATTATAACGAAACTTGTTGTTGTTAAATTAGGGAAACATAAATCAACAGATAAACAATAGTTAGTATTGCAAAACTAGCGATCGAATTAAAAACATTTAATTGATTTAGAGTTATATTTTTCGTCGTCGATTGCATCAACACAATTTGCTATTACAATAACTGGTTCTGTTGTTGCTGTGAGTAAGCTATATTTTTAAAGATTTAGATTTAGATTTTCTTCGACTTCTTGTTGTTGCTCGTTTGTAGATTGTTCGTTTACTCTATGTAACAATGTTTGCTTTTTTGCTCTCGTCTTCTTCGTTATCTTTTTTAATGCTGTAATGTGATGTTATGTTTTTTTTCAAAAAGTTTTCGCTTTTATGTGCATGTATTTTATCCATCATAGAAATGTTTCCATTCATATTTTTTTTTCATATTTGTTATATCACATGATTGAATCGTACATTTGTTTGTATGTTTGCTTTTGGAAATTTATTTAATTCTTATTTGCCTCTTGTGTATTGTGAGTGAGTGTTTCGATTTAAATCTCTGTTTGTTTGTATTTTTTAAATATCATTACGATCTTATTGGCTAATCTGTGTCTATATGTGAAAATTGTAACGTTGTTTTTTTCCATCTAATTTGTATTTTTTTTTTGTATTTTTATTTCTCCTGAAGATGTTAATCTTCGCTTATCATTTAGAATTACGTGTAATATTCATTTTGTATTAATTTATGAATTATGTTTTTTTATAAATATCAGTTTTTACAATTGTAATTTGTTTAGTTTAGATTTTCATAATCAATTTCAATAAATAGTACTAAGTCGTTGATCCATGCGCACACTTGAATTTTTCTCTGTCTAAAATGTTTGGCTTTTGATGATCATAATTGTTGTTGGTTTTGTTTTTTCTTTGTCAATTTTTTTTTCTTGACTAAATTTAATATTATGTTTGGTTTTCGTTTCATTTCGTTCTGTCGTGTTGTCGCTCAAAGATTTCATATAAGATTCGATTAATTTAGTTTCGGATAGCTACAATTACGAGTGTTAATTTCGCTAACGTTCTTCTACTTATACTATAGAGTGTAACATGTTTGTTTGTATGTATGAGTGTGTTTGTGTATATTCAATGTATTGAATCGTACATTTCTAAAAGAAAATAAAGCGTTTTGAAGTTGTTTTCAAATGAAACACAAATTTTTCTCTATCTCTTCTAATTTTCCCCATAAAGATGATTTTCATGTGTTTGTTTTGTTGTTGTTGTTGTTGCTTTGTTTAAAGTACATTCTTAACTATTTGTTAATGAAGTAAATTGTTGTTTGTTGTTCGCTACATTAGGCTGTGCAGAGTACAATATTTTTGTTTTGTTTGTTAAACTTACTTGAAGTTGTTGCGAACACTATCGGACCGATAGGTGAACTTTGCGGAACTCCGCCCAAAAAGGACTGGCCAATTGATAGTTGTGAGTGTGTTGGAGTTTTCATTTCTAAGAAACGGCAAGTAGATGTAAGTTGAAGTAGAGTGTATTTCTTTAGCTAGATTTGTCAGTTTCAATGATAGTAAGATTTTTTTTTTGAATTTTACGAGAACCTATTTGAGGAGTGCGTCTATAGATCGTTTAGTAATCAATTGTTTTTTTAGTTATTTCATGCATTGCTGTGCGAATTTCCTTAAGTTTTAAATGACTTTGGATTCCTTGCTTTGAATTAGATTAAGATTTATTTAATCCTAAATAGTCTCTAAGTGTATTGTGGGAGAAATATAATTTAATCCAGTTTTGAGGTTGGCAGTATTGTTGTTTATGTTACATCATGTATATCCTTAATGCATTCAATTAAATATTATTTAAAATTACACTATAGCGTGTTATCCTTTTGTGTTTGTTTTTGTATTTTTTTTGGTACATCAGCATGCACTCTCGAGTTCAACTCCAGCTCGTCGCATGGCTTGTCGTTTACGATATGCATAAAACTCCTCCTTCATAGCTTGTACGCGAGCCTCAATATTGTCGTAGCGACGGGCCTTTCTTGATCCTGTTGCCGTGGTGGTTGTTGGGCTGATGTTTTGAAATTGCGATGTTGCCGGCTGTGAATCGACGTGGAGTTCCTCACGTGGCGCCCCAGTCGGGGTCGATACACTGGGGGTCGGTGTGGCGGGATCGAACTCATAGTGCAGGTCGACGCTGCCACCGTCTACGATCTTCTGAGGATTCGGCGTCTCCTCGGCAGGATTCAGGCGGGAAATCACATCGAGCCAATGCTCCATCGTGTATGGCGGGGATTCAGGACGTTGACTAGCATAGTAGTATGGATAGGCTTGTTGATGAGGAAATGCTGTCGATGGGGGTGGTGGTGGCGGACGATAGGGTGGCAATAGTCGCCATTCGCTTGTACTTCCGGAATGAGATCCTTGTGGATGATTCGAAGTGTTCTTGCTACCGAATCCACTGGAACTGGAGCGGCTCTCGGGTGACGCCTCCACCCCGCGCATTGTAAAATTTATTGGCGACAAGGGCGAGAGCAGCTCAGAGTTGCTTCGGGTTATCCGCGAATGCCGCGGGAACCATCGCGTCCTGGGTCGGTAGCTGTGATATGGTACTTGATTATGATAGTATCCTCGCCAGGATGGCGAATGAATATGCAGAGGAACGAAGCCATGATTCATTTGGCGTGTCTCTTCCTCAATTGTTCGAAGTGATGGCAACTCCTGCGACAGGCGAAATCTGCTCACGGTTCCACTTGACTGGGTAGGAAATGAGCGTTCGGCCGAACTGGGATAAACCGTGCTGAGATCACTGAATTGATTGTTGGTCCAAGGCGAAGTGATGCCCGCTGGACTGGCAGGTGAACTGGAGAATATCCTTGAAACCTTTGAAGGTGTATAGAAATTGGGAGTCACTGGCCCAGCAATGCTGGCACTCACGGTGTTTATATGCAGATTCTGGGTTAGTGGCTGACTTTGTGGGATCGGCAAGTTCTTGTACAAATGTTGCTGCGGTCTCGTCCCAATTTTCAACAATCCACCCAGCCCACGCATTATATTGTGTCCCGAACTATCCGATCGCAAACTCAGCTGACTAGACGATGCCACCAACGGTCGCCGCCACGAAGCTCGTCGATTACCCGCTCTTCTAGCCAAAAACCCACCATCGTCGCTACTACTACTTTGCGATCCACGTCGTTCCCGTTCGTATTCGTCCTCGCCGATAACTGGTGAATCGCCCACAACAAAACGCCCATCAACCGTTCGATGTATTTGCTCGACATTATTGGAATTACCATCGATTTGATCGATCACGGAGACACTGTAGACTGATTGACAATTTTTACAACGATCTGGTGGCCATATCCAGTGTAATATAGCTGTAAGGATTTTTCTTAGACCTGATATTCGGCCTTGTTCGTATCTAAAATGAAGATTGAAAACGGGGAGAATCAGCAAAAGATAACATTGAATGAATTTCAAAAATATCAAAAATTCAAATTTAAATAATATAATATATGAAAAAATGAATGTGAGCATGCAGCTTTAAAAATATACAAAAAATTTACACCAAAAGAAAATTTAATTTGTTAATTTTCCGTAGTAAACAGAGTTTTTTTTAAATGAATTTAATTCAAGCATGTTTTAGGATGCTTTTTTCTGACTTCAGCGTTTGCAGAATGGAGCTAGGACTTAAAATAGCACAAATAAATTATTTTGAAAAAAAAAAAATTAATTCATCCGATTTTGATACTAAGCGCATCATATATTTTCGAAAGATTTTCACAATCTTTTATTGATGAAGAAATCATTGAAACTAATCGAAAAACCAAATAGATATATTTTTTTCTATGAACATCTACTTATAATAAATTTGAAAAAATACCTTTTAGCCTGCATAAATATATCGAAAGCATTTTCGTGATTAGTGTCCATTATGAATTGTGAGCATTTAAAAAATAATTTAGAAACATTTATGTAATATTATTTGATGATGATAGACATTATGTTTTACATTGAGTCATATTTAGTCTACATAAATTAAAAAAAAACACCTAAAGATGATGTGTATGAAATAATTTGGGAATTGAATATTATGGGTATATGAAACGGTTGAAGATTTCAAATTATTCTACATGGAAAGGTTATATTTTTTAATGCATTATTTTTTAAGGAGTTTTTCTACACATTTTAATAAAAGGATAAATTTAGAAAAACTGGTTTTCTCAGAAGAATCATAAATTCAAAAATGTTCAAAGAAATGTATCTGGCGTTGGGAATAATATGTTTAAATATCAATGAAATCAAATTTAATTGATTTTAAAAGCTTTGTTTTTTTAGAAACTACACTAAGTAAAACAGAAAATAAGAAAAAAATATCACAATATATTGCGCTAGGACCGTGCAAGCAAATAATGATAGAGACAGGTTTGCAGGACATGAAGGCGATTTTGGTTGTTAAAAAGCCGACGTGCTGAGAAGTATGAGTAATTCGGTATTTTTTTAAATGATTCTCACAACGTTATCGTCAAAAAAAGACATAATCGATAGAATCGTTAAAATACAATCGGATGCCATTTATATTATTCTTCATTCTACTAAATGCGGTAAATTCTTTGCAAAATTCATAAATATAAATAAATTTACAACAACAAAAAACAAAAATAAATCTTTTAAGCTTGTAATATTATGCATACACAAAGAATATTTAAACTTTCAATTTTTTTAGCTTGAACTATTTGCCAGTAATGTAAAAAAGTATCTGACGAATCATTGGATTGATAATACCATTAGCGATAAACTTAAATTGATAAATACCATTAAAGATAAACTTGGGGCACCAAAATTGCATATCAGCATTGATAAGCTATTTTTTGGTTCTTTTGAACTCTAAAATTGAAAAATATTAAATAAAATATTTTGCATGAAAAATATGGTTTAAAAGAGCTGCTAATTTTGGTTTCATGATTTTTTAGCGTTTATTTTGTTTTGGTAATCAAGCACAATACACATGATTTCAACTCATACATTAATTCATTTATAGACACTATAGAACCAAATATATATTTTAAAAAACGGCAATATATCCTTAAAATTAAATAAATACCTTTTGATATTCAACGAAAAAATTAAACTACAAACAAAATAGGCCATAAATGTTACTAAAATTATGATATCTGTTAATGAAAGTGTAGGAGAGTCCCCCAAGCTTCGAACTTGTTGTAAAAAAATCAATTCAAAAAACAAATTTTAATACCTTTGCCAAACAATGATGCGATTCAACAAAATTAAGCATGTACAGAATTCAGATTGATTTCCACTATTTTCTAAGAGATGGCGTGAAAAGTTATGATTGTAGGAGTTCATCAGATTGCCGTCAGAGGTCTGATTTGTCAATATACGGATATCATCTTTCTTAGTCGCTACATATGTATACGTCAAGAAATCAAAACATATTACTAGTTTAATCGCTTATTTGGTGATGCATGTTGCCGCTAATGCATGATAAATTATTATAAACCGATTTCGATGTTTGATTGAAACGTAAACAACATAATTTTTCAACAAATTAATTATGTCGAACTACAAGCTAAAAAAAGCAGCATTCGTCGGAAACCTACCATATTCCCGAGAATGGTTTTAACGATTTAAAAGTGGTGATTTTGATTTGGAAAAGAAAAAGCGGCCTAAATAATCACAAAAAATAGGTCTTGAAGGAAAACAAAAACAACTTTTTCAAAAAATTGTATTTAAAAACCAACAATCAATTTTATTCAAAATTTACACACATAAAAGTTTATCATTTCAGAAAGTTGTAAAAAAAAATTCAGCTAAAAACTTTGAAAAATTTTCAATTTTCCTACAGTTTTCCTCGTCCAACCTTTTTTTGCGGTAGGCAGAATATTTCGGTGCAGGTTCATCTCAAATCAAAAATTCCAAAAAATTCTTAAAGTTTATGCCCTTGAACGAAGGAATTGAAAAAAATTAGTTTTAGTTTTGAAATGGATTTGATTTTTTCCGATTCTCATCGTTTTTAAATATTTTTTTCGTATAAAACAAAAACAAATCGACCAAATGACAATCCTTTTGTTAAGGTACGAGTCAATACTATAAAGAGGAACTGTGCAAAGTTTCAGCAAAATCGGTCAATTCGTTCCCGGGAAATCGTGTCTACCGCACGGAAAAACACAGTTTCGAGAAAAACGCGTTTAAAGTTTTTTTTACCGCGTTTTAATGAATTAAAGTTATTTTTTAGCGACTTACATCGAGTCGTTGATTTCAGGTCCTTACAGTAATTCTTTTGCCTCATTCGCGATGTTCAGAGCATCCTTTTGATGTTGTGATGTTTGATGAAAACAAAGGAGCTAGGTAAGGCAGAGCACACGTACCGACCACGCGGTATTCAAATCTCTATAACTCCGGTAATATTGCTTGAATTTACTTGAAATACTTTTGAAATACTATACTTGCATATGGAATAAAAAAATTTCGATCGATTTTTTTGAAAATACAAGACCTATGTAACTCCTTAAGACGAGGGATAGGAGTTGTTGCTCGATCAAGTTCTATATGTCAACCGCTTCAAGCATTGTTAGAATCACTAAATGTTAGTATGTAGACGATTTAAAGACAATTTCAATGATTTTAAACCAATAAATCTGGTTGCTAGAAGAATTAATACCGACGATTTCGAAAAGAAAGTTTTCACTTTTGAAGGGCTTTAACGACAAAAATGGAGAAGTTTTTGTATCATAAGGTAGCTGTTAGTCAAAAACAGGTACAATATTATAGTTCTTAGCTTAAACAATGTCATTGCAGATGAATAAAATTCGATTCATCGACTTCAAAATCAATGAAAATGAAGGATATTCACAGTTTAGAGTAATATTCCGTGTTTGTTGCGGTCTGATCTCCTCTATGATCTCCTTAAACCTACTGATACCATTATTGATCATTGACATTGAATACAATAATGCATGTCAGTAGATCATCATTTATTTCGATCAAGGACGTATCGTCTATTTGATCTATTATTGCTATTTTGAAAATATTAAAAAATTGGATAGCCTCAAAAGTCCATGTCCATTTTTACGCAGTGCAATCTGTTTCTTGTTTGAAATATCAGAAAAAGCTAAGCGAACAAACTTTTCAAAACAAAAAATGCGGGAATCAACCGAAAATTCAATGAATATAAGATATTCTTTCAGAACGAAAAATTCATGGCCTCAGAATGGCTCCGCTTGGCAGTCTTGATCCTGTATTGAAAAGGAAAGCTGGAAGCTTAATTACACGCGGTTCAGCGAAAATAAAGATTGAAAAAAAACAATAAGGTAGTTTCTGAAGATTTTTTATGATAAAAAATTACGACCAAAAGCTTTAAATCATACCTTAATTTTTTTGAGCGTTTGACTTACAAATAAATATTCCGTTGATGTTTTACAATTGGAAACAAATAGTGATGAAATAAATTATTTCTAAAGATCTATTGGATCTATTAATACATAAGCTGCACCCTTAATGGTTATCTGATTAGCTAACATCTAATATTAACAAATACGTGTGCATGCAATCTACATAAAATAAGATAATTGGGAGAATGTAATGATAAGGGAAATCTATCGAAAAAAAAACAATATTTCCAAACGAACAATGAAATTTTAAACCATTTAGTACAAAACACAATTTTCCATTCGAAAGGATCTTACGGTTATGATTTTGACTAGGCCCTGGTATTATAAAAACGGTCTCGTAATCCCGGCAATGTTCGGAATCACTCCTTGGTGGTGATACATTGATTTATGCAAACATATGATAGATTTGGTGTGATGATGATTTGTGATTAACATGGATTGGCGAGGAGAAAATAGATTGATTGTAGTCACAATTTAGTTAGATACATATTAGTTGCTAATGATATACGGAGAAAGCGTGTTACGGTTAATGATTGCTCGTTAAAATTTATATAATTACAAAGGTTTCGTCGTCCTTATGTTTAAGGGATGATTGAGAAATACTGTGAAAATTTCAAAATAGTACTTACTTTTTCAAAGGCACTTGACTACTGGAAGCGGAGCCCGTTCGACTAGCTGCATGTCGGGCATCCGTTATCCTACAAGCTACCATGTTGTACTCTGCAAACGAATTATTTCTAAAATTAATTTTGGGCGTAGAATCAGCCATTCTTAACATGTATATATATTTTTGTGTACAAATCATAATTAAAAGGATGCAATCACCATTTCGACTGAATTTTGTGTCAATTTTTTTCTGCACACCAAACATCAATTTTTCTTATGAGTTTATTTTAGTTTATCGTCTAAAGCACAAACATCTAGCTAGTATTCTAACATAGTCATGAATTAGCTATTTACAAAATTATTAATTATTGTTATTGTTTCTTTTCAAACAAAAGCGATTAATACCAATTAGAGACTGAGTTATTTGGATGAAGCAATTAAATGTGAAACAAGCAGCGATTCGAAGAAACTGCTAAAAGAAAATTTTTTAGTGAAATTTTGGAATAGATTTTGGTCCTAGCTAGAGTGCACCCAAAAATGTCTTCACATTCAAAGGCTTAAGAATTTTACTAGTTCAGATTTTCAAGATTTTCTACTAATGTAGTCTGACGCTTTTTAATTCAAAACCTGATTGACGGCAAGTACGTCCTTATTTTAATGACGAGCACAAAATATATATAAAAGAACGGCTTTTTTCAAAAAACACAACATTAAAGGTGATGGCTTGGGATGCTGTTGTATTTTCTTCAAATTATTTTTATTCGAAAACAAATTTCGATTATTCGAATAAATTGCTCTCCAATAGTTTTGCATCGAAAGTAAATTTGTGCTTGAAAACTTAAAATAGTGTGCTTGTGCATTATCATCATATTTTTAAAGCAGTTTTTTGATAGAATGTTTCGCTTCGTTGAAAATGCCAGATGTAGTTACATTTAGAACCAGAATAAAAATTAACTAAACTTTGAAGAATAGTTATAAGAATAGTACACAAGTCAAAAACCATGCTGACCTTTTCAAATATAATCTTGTGAAGTTTTTTTTAAAAGAAACCTTTAACAACTTTATTTGCCATTTCTTAAAAATTTTGCGCAGCAAGTAAACTCCGAAATAATTAAACCTAATCTTCCAGTATTTGAATATAATCATGAAAATTATTTAAACTCGAAAAACGAGGAAACATCACAAAAACTGATATTTATGAATATTATAAACAGTGATTTGTAAAATTAAAAACAACAACAACTCAATGTTCCAACGTTTTAGTCAAAGCCTGTAAAAGTAGAGATTATACTAGTATAATCTAGTTATCTTTAGGCCAAAAAATTGACAAAATCTTATTGAAAAGCCGAATAAAGTAGATGTTGCCAGTGCAGCTGTTTTCTCCCATTTGATGACTTGGTGATATTGTCAATCTATATTATCTTTTTATGAAATATCATCATCAATAACGTATCAATGCAAATCGAGCCTAATGAGCTATATACATTGTCTCAAAAATACGTATTTACGATTGACGCATTTGGAAATGCACTGAGATGGTTTCGTTTGTCAGATACACATGTTCAACAGTTGCGGTTTCAGAAAGATGAATGCTTAAATATTTATAAAAACTCTCATGAAGGTAATCTCAAAAATCTCACTGTCCCCCTTGAAAACCAAAGGAAAAATCGAGGAAAATATATTTGAAGTAGTTCTTTCTATTGATACCTGTTTGAATTCGATTTATTTTCCCAGTAGTGGACAGACTGAACCCTGTTCATTCCTGACATATTGTGTCAAACAGAGTGGTGAGTTCGAAAATATCAACTAGTGACATCTGTTGCATATGTCAACATCGATTACAACCTTGTTTTCGTTTTGGAGGTAATTTGAAAATGTATTGAAACACGAATACGTAGTTTTGAGCCCAATAATTGTCAAAATCACGAATGAAGCCAAAACGATGTAATTTTGCGACATTGTAAATAGGCTATACATCGACCACCACAGTTTATAAAGATACTTTCGTAGAAAATATGTATGTGTGTGTGTTCATACGCACGGTTGGAATATTTCTTTCTAGAACGATACTTAACCAAGGCAAAGTCGTATCGATTTGATAGATGTGTTTATCCCAGCGCTTGAACAAGGACCTGATCTGATGGGATTTTTATAGGACATAGTTCCGTATTTTTTTTGATTCTAATATTACAAGGCATCTCTGCCATGAATATATCACGAAGAAAACATTGTATTAAAGTCGTTAAATTATCAATAGAAGCACGTTGCCATTTTGAAGAGTTCATTAAATTTTCAATTAATTTAAAAGTCATTTTTAATTCGATTAAAAAACTGCAAAATAAAGAACTTAAAAATAATTATAAATAAATAAACTTGTACTTCTGGCAATCAATGCTTTACACAACTAAATGTTGCAAAAAGTTTTCAGTAATTTAAAATTGAAAGGTGTATATCATCAAACATAAAGTATTCATTTGAAAATAATTAACCGTTAATAGTAATAATCAATAAGGAATTTATACGAATAATATTACCTAATTTCGCCTACTCTAATGGTATGGGTACAGACCAGGGCGGATCTGTAAAAAAATGACTAAATTTGGCCGTTGAGAGGGGGCACACTGATTTTTGTTGGAAAAGTTGGGTAATAACTTGTATAACAATAATTAACTTATGCTCCTTCTCAAAAAAGTCGGGAACATTTAAAAAACATCGAAATGTTCAATTTTTTCTTAAAAAAATCGTTTTTTACTACTTTTCTGACTCCGAACTTTAAAACGTTTCATTTTAGGTGAAAGTTCAGTGGCAATAAAAGTTGCGTAGTAAAATTTTTTATAAGATAGGATTGGTTAAAAATCTTAAAACATTTAACCTTCGTCGAAAGTTGCAATAAATATAAAAAACAAGGGCAAAAAAGCCTTTTTTTATTTAATTTATTTTCACCACTTGAAATGCACTTAGAAACTTTATGTTTCGCCTATAAAATTGCTATAATTTCATAAAATAGCAAACAAATTTTCATCAAAATCGATTCATTAGATTGCCCATAATAATTTTGCAATCTAAATTTATTTTAATAAAATCAAAATTTTTGAAAGCTTGCAAGTCAGAAACTTAAGCTTATAAAAGTTTGAAATTTTTTTCACATATTAAAAAGAACTTCTTCTATCACATGCCCTTTACAAAAGTAAATTCCGATTATTATGGCGGCTTCAGCAATTTTTGCCAAACTGGGTAATAAACTCTAAAATTGTGCTGGGCGGCTGCGCATTCAGTCGTAGGAGCCATGCTTTTATCAACAGAATCCGCAATCCGAATTTCAAACTTTTATAAACTTAAGTTTCTGGCTTGCAAGCTTTCAAAATTTTTGATTTTTTAAAAATAAATTTAGATTGCACAATTATTATGGGCAATCTACTTAATCGATATTGATGAAAATTCGTTTGCTATTTTATGATATTATACCAATTTTTTAGGCGAAATATGAAGTTCCTTAGTGCATTTTAAGTGATGGAAAGAATTTGAATAAAAAAGGTCCCCCCCCCCTGTTAACTTCCCAGTATATGGGAAGTTCTTGTTTTTTATATTTATTGCAATTTTCGACAAGGGTTAAATGTTTTAATATTTTTAACCAATCCTATCTTATAGAAAATTTTACTACGCAACTTTTATTGACACACAACTTTCACCTAAAAGGAAACTTTTTAAAGTTATGAGTCAAAAGACTAGGAAAAAACGATTTTTTTAAAAAAAATTTAAATATTTCGATTTTTTTTTAAATGTTCCCGACTTTTTTGAGAAGGAGCATAAGTCAATTATTGTTACACGAGCTATTACTCAACTTTTCCGGCAAAAATCAGTGTGCCCCCTTTCAACGGTCAACTGAAAACAGATCCACCCTGGTCTAGTATGGTTTTGATTAAATCATATTATCATTTGTAGGAATTGTGTGTTTTTTTAGATAAATTTAGGACGGGCGTTTTTTATTATCAAAAATTGTAAAAAAATATATTCAAAAAAATTCTTTCAATCTGATTTGTTCTCGAAACAATCAAATAAGATTGGATGTTTTAAAGAGTATTTATAAAACAACAACTTTTTTTTTCATAATTGCAATAAAAAAAACACAAAAACGCATTCCACTTACTGCAAGGTCTCATTATTATGATTATTTTTTACTATAGTTTTTAATAGCTATGTAGATATTACTAAAAAGTTTTTCGTGTGGACCTCAAGGATCTCACGGTTTGTTTTATTCAGAATAGAGTTTGATTGAATTGGGAAATTTAATGCTACACCGAGACTAACTGTTATAAGGTACTGAATTGACAATGTTCTGAGCTTCAAGTAAACAAAAAATGCACGAGAATACCGAATCTTTCACTACAGGTTAAGAAAGTTCAAAGAAATTGTCATTAAGAAACAAGAGGCGGGAATCAAGCAATTCCAAATAAGCAAGTTTTTTTGACCCAATACCATCGAAATCAACAACTCATCGATTCACAACTGCAGAATATATCCTAATATCTATCTTGTTTTCTATTCTGTTTGAAATAAATAGTGTATCTATTTTTTTTTAATAGATAATGTACCAAATCTTATAAATGATTAAATATTTTGATTTAAATAATAAAAAAATGTATAGCTACCAAAGAATATTTTAGTTATCATTTTGTTTATCTTTTTCTAACAATTAAGTGAATTTACATTAAATTGTACATTTTTTTAATAAATAGGATTAGTAAGTAAACCATCTTTAGTATGTTTCGAAACGAAATAAATGAAGAATCTTAAGATTGTTTTAAAACCAAATCGAAAGGTAGTCGGTTCAAGATTCACCTGCACTAGACCCAATAATTACGGTTCCTTTTTATACAACTTTAAAATTGAGATCCCTTAGTTTTTTTCGAAACTAACTTCAAATCAATACTTATTCTTTTTTAATCGGACTTTGATTTTTCTGAGAACAAGTTCAATTTGCATGTAGTTTGCTTGGTTGCCAGGTTATAGTTTTGAAAATTGAAACCAACGAAAGAGTTTGTACAATTTCTTGGAGTGGTTTTTTGTAGCTGCTTTTTCGTCGAATCTTCAACAGAGAAATATTTACAAAGACTTGGACTCATTCTTGAAATTATGTAAAGATGTACCATCTGGGTAAAAAGCAATATGTATCTTGTGGTTTAAAGCTAACTCAGCTATTAATCCAAACATAATTTACGAGCGTTATGTGTGTTATTAGCGATTCAGCATCACCTAGTAATTGCATGCATGGCAGATACTATTAAAACGAATTTCTGGCGGTTTTGATGATTGAAAAGCAGACAAGTTCCTGAATGTTTTGAGGAGTTTTCTGGATTTCCATAACTGGGCGGCAAAAGGAATATCCTAAGAAAATAAGTCAAATCTCGCTACCTGTAACATAACGATGCATTCAAATCATGAACCAATAACTATCAAAACCACGGCACCCAAAAAAGCGATAATCAGCTCGAATCCACAGATACTACAGACTAATTGTAAGATAGTTTCGTTAGATAGCGATTACGGGCAACAGTATCTAAATTACATTAGTAGGCGCTTGGTCGGCGCGCGGTTCTACAGCAGCATCCCAATTCCCACCATCACCAGTTGGCCCAGGCGGGCCGGCCGTCGGCCAATTATGTCTCACCTTTTTCCTGTTTTCGGCGTTTGCGCTTATTGCAGATCTTAACTGCACAAATAGATAGAATAATTGCAACGATAAAGAATAAGATGCCGCCTACAACCCCGGCCGTGATGGCTTTGTGCTTGACGCGCGCCGGCACGGGGAACTTGACCTCGTCGCTGGACTCATAGCTGGTCTTGGAGTTGGCCAAGACGCGGAAGTAGTAGGTGCGGCCGCCGACCAGGTTCTTCACCAGGTAGTTGGTCTCCTCAGGGCGAATTTGGCCGCGGTTGAGCGTCTTCCATTGCGCATCCGTGCGGTACTTAATGGTGTAGAATTTGACGAGGTTGGCGCGCTCGAGCGGCGACTGCCAGGTAATCAGGAACCCGTTTGGGACCTCGGTTACCGTCACGTTACGTGGCTGACCGGGCTTCTGACCTAGAAAATATAGATACAAGATACATGTTAGTGTACGTTCGCCATTTACTTGTCGCTGGTGGATTTGCTGGTGAGCCGAAACCACCATCGAGTTGAATGGAGTGGAGTTGAAAATCAGGAGTTGTAATGCCCCGGACACACGCCCGGTGAGATGAATAGTGTGTTAGGCCAGGGCGGACCTGTTTTCAGTTGGCTGTTGAGAGGGGTCACACAGATTTTTGCAGAAAAAGATGAGGAATAACTTGCACAACAATAATTGACTTATCCTCCCTCTCAAAAAAGTCGGGAACATTCATAAATAAATCGAAATGTTTAAACATTATGAAGAAACTCAATTTTATCCTACTTTTCTCATTTCTAAGATTAAAACGATTCATTTTGGAGGAAATAAAAGTTGCGTAACTAAATTTTCTATATGATATGTTTGGTTAAAAAAAATCTAACCCATGCAGCAAAATAGCAATAAATTTAAAAAAACAACCCTTTTTAATTTTTTTTACCACTTAAAGTGCACTTAGGACTTTTATAATTCGCTTAGAAATTCTTTATAATACAATAAAACAGCACACAAATTTTTATCAAAATCGAATCAGTAGATTTCGCAACAAAATTTTGCAATCTAAATTTGTTCAAAATAACTTAAAATTTTTAATATCTTACAGGTCAGAAACTAAAGCATACAGACGTTTGGAATTTTGTTTCATATATAAAAAAGCACTTCACTTATCAAATTCACTTTATAATATTAGAATTGGATTATTAGGGCGGTTTCATGAATTTTGTTAAACTATAAAACTTTTTTTCAATACAAATTAAATTCATAAAAATGCGTTGTAAAGTATTTTAAAAGATGCTTCTTCTTTTTTTTACAAAAGAAGTTTAATTATGTGCATTAGTTCTAGAGATACAATCGGTCTGTGTGCTGTTTTATTATATTATAAAGATTTTCTAGGCGAATTATGAAGGTACTAAGTGCATTTTAAATGTTAAAAAATAAAAAAATAGCCTTTTTTCTTTTTTTAGTTTTATTGCTACTTTACGGCAAGGGCAATTTTTTTCTTCAAATTTTTAACCAATCATATTTTATAGAAAATTTAATAACACATTTTTTATTTCAGTTCAACTTTGGTCAAAAATGAATTGTTTTAAAGTTAGAAGTGAGAAAAGTAGGAAAAAATCGAGTTTTTTTATAATTTTTAAAAAATTTGATTAATTTATTAATATGTAGATCATAAACAAATTGCTGTGCTGCTTTCGATAAGGCGTGTAAAATATCGACGACAAAAATAGTTTTTTATTTATTAACGTTTCCAACTTTTTTGATCAGAAAAATAAGTCAATTATTGTTATACAAATTATTCCACAATTTTTTCTGCAAAAATCACCGTGTTTCCTCTCAACAGCCAAATCTAGTCGTTTTTTTTACAGATCCGCCCTGGTCTATAGTGTAGATTTTATAAATTATATATGAGCACCAGAAGAGATACTTTTCTTCGTTAAGCAATAATTCAAGAAGCTTCAAGTCGTAATAATTGAGTAAGTAACAATATTTAGCATGCAACATATAGATGTAAGCACAAGCTCGGACATATAAAGCACTACCTTAAAGATAAACTTGAAATAATCTGTTAAAAGTGTTACGATATTTTAAATAATTTAAACTAGTATTGTCTGCGGTACAAAAATTGGTGTCTTATTTCAAATTTGATTGCATTTTTTAGGAATCATATTTACTAATACCTAAAAAATCAGCTTCCAAAAATATTCGGGACACATAGAACTAAGCATTCGCGAAAAACTATAGAACATCTAATTGAATCTTCAGCAGAAGAAATGAAAGATGCCAGAATTTTTTTAATTGAAAAATATGTAAATGAAAGAAAGGTCCAGTTTGTGAAAATAAACAGCAAAAATTATTATTCCAAGTAAAAAAATAACAACAAAATGATTCGAAAAGTATGGTTAATTCGAAAATCGAATCATTAACTTTATTGCTTTAACTCGATTTCGAAACTTTTTTTGGTAAATTTTATGTTTTAAGTTGTTTTTCTTTTAGTATTTTTATTCGGTGATTTTCCACGAACATAAACAGTTTGGTTTTATGACAATTGCAGCTATCATTTTGATTCGAAGAAAATTTCAGATATTCCAGTGTTAATCCCCGAAAGTCATTTCGAAAGTTTTTGTTGTAATTTTCCGATTTTGTTTTCTAGTTTTTTCGTTTTTATTAAGGAGTTTGAATTTTTTTTGGGATTTTAAACTTATTTTTGAGATTTCTAAAATTTTCTTCAGTTTATAAAATATATAGGTTTCCAAAAACATTCTAAGTTTTAAGCTTTATTTTATTTAGTTGAAAGTTTTTTTAATCGCAAATAGGACATAGTCTATGGAGCGTCCAACAAAATTATACCAAAATTTTTTTAGTGTTAGATTTCCCTGCGTTTTTGTATGTTGTTTTAAGCAAAAAACCACTGAAATTTTACTGAACAAACCATTTTTAAATTAATTTCACGCACGATTGCTTGCGCTAGGCATATTCTCTAAGAAGCTTTCATCGAAGTTTTACGCTTGCAATTTTTCATAAACATTTGTAATAAATGATTAAGGGCGATGCTTTTCAAACAATTGTCTATGGAATGTATCTTTATAAAACAGTTTCTGAAAAATATTTTAGCGAGGATAAATCTTTTACGTTATAACGACTTACAAAGGAAATTGTAACATATGCTTTTTTGCGGCTAAGTTTCTCAGTGTCAAATTTAATTCAAAATATTTTGCACACGAAAGTTACTTGCCCGAAAAAAGCAATTGCGCAAGTGTGCGCAAACGAGAAAGTTGTAACGGAAATAAATTGTAATTTGTATATAAATTTTTTCAATCACTCCCACCACTGTTTTCTTCCCGGATAAGTAACTTTGGTGTGTACAATATTTTAGCTAGGTTTTAATTATCTAGTGTGTTTTGTAAAACAAAATGGCTTGACTAATTGAAATTCATGCTACTCGCTACAAAAACCTGGTTTCCAGGCCAAAAATCAGCAAAATAAAAGGAAGTTATTGTTAAATTGGGATTAAATTTCCTTGAATTTTCACGGGATTACTGGATTCTCATACATATTTAAAACTCGGTAACGTTTTCAATCCTCTTTTTAACATTCAAAAATTTGGAAGAAAAATAAATTTCTGCGAGTTTATCGCTAAAACTTTAATCCCAAAAACAAAAAGATCCAATTTTTGGTTAAAAATTTAACCGTGCATTAATTTTTTTTTGTTTTTTTGTAAACATTTTATTCTCGAAATCACGTTCTTTTGTCATACTTTCAATTTTTTCATAGTGCTTCATTGATACTCTTTTTGGTGGGATCGGAGAATTTTCATGAAAATTGCATAGAAACTCAATTTTTGAACAAAATTTTTTCCCCAAAGAAATGTTTGAGACCGTCAAATTATTTGTAAGATTAAAGATTTTTCACGAATAAATTGATTTCAATTCTTTAAAAGCATTATTTACTTTCCACAAACACTGTTCCTTGACTTGATTTAAATTAAAATAAAATTGCAAAAACATTTTCAGCGTTGCTTTGAATGTTTTTTCGGTGTGGTTGATGTTGAGATTTTTTTCAAAATTTTTAAAGATCAGAAAATTTATTTGCGTTAAATTTTCGTAGAAACTGTTCCGAGAAAATTTATTTTTGCAAATGCTCACATAAATATACATATTTGAATATAATAATAAACATAATTGAACAGAAAATTAAGTTATATCTACTTAAAACGTTAAGACCATGGCTTAAATAGGTGTTGCTAGGTTCAAAATAGCAGTGGTTGGTTTTAATTTCAGTTTACTATGAAAGAAAATTTTTTTTTGTAATTTAAAATGCGGTTACTCACTTTTAGTTGACTGTTGCCTAGGTTCATTATTATTAAAGCTATTTCAGAGTTAACACCTTTTTATAACTCGGCTGTTTTCAATTCAATTTAATTTTCGTAAAACAACACATTTATTATTCATATTGCATGAAACCAGAATATTTTCAAAATCAGTAAATAACATCAACCATATTTTAATAACACTCATAAAATATATTTAATATTTTTCAACTCGTTTTAATTGTGTCCAGGGCATAAAATATCTTCGGCACATCTAGTTTTTCTAGCTCGCAATACGTTTGGAATGTTTGCAAATGTGATTCTGCTAGCGAAAGCCATGTTTCGCCAGCATATTTTAGCACGGGAAGATCCAAAACAAAAACCATAAAAAAGAAACTATTGAGACACACAAGTTTTCGTAAGGGCCACTAAATCAACTTTGAAAAACTCTTTAAAATAATGTGATTTGCTTCTAAAGCACACTAATGTTGAGCGACCGAGAAAAAAACGTACTATGTAAATAGGAATATCACAAGCAAGAACCGAAATACACCAAGTACAGATACTTGAGGAACAGATACTTCTCTCGGATTGGGAAGACGCGATGCACAGCACAACTGAACCGGCTAATCTGCCGAGATACCTCTGAAGTATCTGAGACCCAAAGGTAGGTGATTGGCCTATTGATTGGCTTCATATGATAAAAGGAGAACGGGTGTTAGACGACCTGGAGTAAGGGAGGGCCGGGCGAAGAGGAGCGGATCAGGCCAGGCTTGGCCGGGTGCAGCCAGTCTACCCAGAGATATGTGTGGAGATAGGTGTGTGTATACACCTGAACATGAGACGAGCATTGTGAATGGTCGTGGTACCAACATCAACGATGCTCACGAGGTGCTGCAGGAAGTGTGGGTCGCGAGGCATCACCACAATCGGAGGCACAACCATCTCACGTCCCAACAATTCTCTTCTTCTCTGCTATTTGTATCCGAGCATCTATTGCTTGTAGCCTTTTTCATTGGACTAGTGAAATAAGATACAATTTTCAAAAAAAAAGATACTCTCCCTCCGAGTGGACGTAATGAAGCGAATAGTTGTTAGCGTTTCGAAGGCAAGCAACAAGAAAATTCCCTACATCCACAACATCTTGCTGGTGGTATCTTATTTCAAGAGGTGCATTTAGCAAGGAGTTCACCAGAACCGCAAGACGTGAGGAATCGAATTATAATTGGTTGGTTTTGATGTTGGGATACGTGAGGTTCAAGCGAGGAAGGAGCACCGAATGTGGTTGCTGCTACCAAACAAACGGATACCTTGGTTAAACACGGAAGCGATACGATTGAATTGCAAATTCACGAAGGGCTGATACAGTTCAGTTTGGATATTATTAGAGATGATCGAAAGTCAAGGGATCAATGAAAGTCAATGACTTTATTTTTGAAGATCGTACTCTTGTACATTGTTGATTTCAAGCCGAAGTTGTATTGACTGAGAAGAAAAAAAGAAAATCATTTTTTCATAGCCATACGGAAAAGAGATTTCAAAATAGAAACGACCAGTGTTTCTTCAAAATACAACAAATAAATAATAAACATTATACATATTTAAAAAGAACTATAAGAATACCAAACAAATAATTTAGAACTGATTAAGACCCGGGCTCCACGTCCGATTCCAAACCGATTATTATTTGGAATGCGTAAACAATAAGAACGACAGTCAGGTTCCACGTCCGATTTCAAATCTGAAATAAGAACGTGCGAGGCTCTTGAATCAGATTGTTTGTTTAGTGTTCATTCTCGTGTCAGTGCTCATCGTGAAAACATATGTCTTGTGTTGTTGATAGTTCAGTGCTTGAATACTAAAATGGATGAATTCTGGCACTAGAGCACACTTTTCGGCAAACATTCTCCCACGCCGCATCATTCAATTCCCTGTTGTGGTAGTCTTTATCCGCAATACTCCATATTACCGAATTATTTCCTACTGCCCTTATCACCTGCTCCATGGCCTTCTCCGTTCACTGCCTTTTAACGAATGACCACAACGCATGCGCATACAGAAAATCGGTTGCAGAAAACCGGCCGTGGAGCCGGGTGCCATCCGATCTTATGGCGAAAGCGTGTAAATGAGCGAGAAGGAAGCGCCTTCGTTCTGATTATGAATTGGAACGTCGACCCGGATCATTCTGAACCGGACGGGTCGTAAAACAGGCGTTCTTGATCGAATCGGACGTGGACGCAGGGTCGGCCGGTTCTCCTATAGATAACATGCAAAATAAGAAAAGGTCGCGCCGCTATGACGTTCATTCTTAAAAGAAAACAAACCGAAACCGATTTGGAATCGGACGTGGAGCCTGAGCCTAAGCCGAATCCCAAAAAATAGAAAAAAACAAAGGTTTGAATTGATTTAAAAAGCACAGAAGTAATTATTCAGTCTAATTAATTCCATACGAAAAAGCCTTGAAACCCTTTTCTATAACTGAAACTGGAAGTTAAAAAGGTTTAATGTTTCTTTTCATCATTTTTCAATATGTATTTTTCCTAATTGTACGAAGTATTTCCTTTGTGATTTTCACGCGTGAAAAATCAGAGTCCATTCAAAATATTATCAACTAAATTGAAAAGAAAAGGAAGAATTTAGGACACCAACATACTCTTTTATTCTTAAAATGAGCCTCGAAAAATTCACTGTTGCAATCCATTAAGAAAGAATTTATCATTCTTTTGTCTTTTCCGGGCTAAAAATATGACCCAATGTTTTTTACATTTCTTAACAGTATTTTATTCTGACCTATTATTTTAACTATCCTCTAACTTCTCTAAGCCTCATGTCACCTTGCACAGTTCAACAATCAAATTGAATTGATTTTAAACTTTATAGTTGAACCCACTTAACATCACAAAACACATCGACTACTAATTCAACCAAAAAAGAAGCAACAACAACAATAACTTTGTCTTTAACGATAAACCAAACGAAATGGAAATCAATTTGCATACAGAATAAATTGATGATGTCTATGCAATGAATTTTAGAATGTCTATCTTTTTAGATGATAGAAACATTTTGCATTTCCAGTTTGCTACTATGATTTTGAATGAAAAGTGAATATTTTTTATTGAAACTTGATCGGTTTGCGAATGTTTGATATTCTAATTATGTAGGAGAGTTCAATGATCGGTTGCTGGATGAAAAAGCTGGAAGTTAAAGTTGAATGTGTTTGCAATTCGTTGGCCTAAATTCTATGTATGGTTTGTGTTTTAAAAACATGATTGAATGAAAGCAATATTTGAAAATGAAAAAAAATATTTGAATAGTTTTTGGAATTTTTTCAACCAAACGATAAATGAGAATAATTATGTGTTCAAAATTGGTTAAGATTTGAAGACATAGATTTTACAAGGGAGTCCATTTACGTAGTTAATATTCATTCATTCATATTTTTGATTTGAATTTTAAATGTTGTTTAATGTTTATTTATCAGAAAAACACAAATTATTGTGTAAAATCGAATGTTTCTTGAAAAGCAACCAAAAGTTATGTCAGATTCACTCCAACTAATTCCATAATACCGTCTCACATCAACTAGAAATCTCAATTGGTATATCACGATTTTCATGCCTTCTTAATTGAATCTAAAATTAGTATTTCATTCCACACAATGCCCACACATGAACGTCTTTAGCCTAGACACCTACAAACAATCATATAGAAATCACTTGGAAGCGACCACCACTCCGATTATCTCATCGGAATTGATGAAAATCAAAAGACTTAAGCGAGAAGCCCGACCTACGATCACAACTAACCAAATTGGTTGATGTCCCTTGTTGAGCTCCATTCATTCTTCGAGTCCAAGGTGTGATCCGCCTTTGAGGGATAATTAAACTAATGATGTTTGTAATTGATGAGTGTTTCAAAGGCCATGCATGTCACATTAAGCAGTGCCTGATGAAATTTAATGAGCTCATCATGGAAGTGTGAATAAGTAGATAGAAGATACAATCGTTGTGGATACTTATATCTGAGGCGAATAGAGATGGTTTTCAATCAGCTTGAACGCATTGAATTCAATAATAAACTGAGTAACCCAGGAAGAACTCTCAATTAGCCTTTTCGTTCCCAGAGCTCTTATTTCGAATACTACTCCTACACTAAGGATACTTTGATGTTTACTTAAAATAGCGTCAGTTTTATAGCTTTTTAAACGTGTAAATTTGTATAATTGATAGATGAAGACACAATAATATCCTATGAAATCTGTTGCCTGCCCTAAGAAATTTTGCAATACAATTATCTGTCATAAACTAGCCTCCCAGAATGTTTCGGTTATTTTTTATCATTTTGAAAGAAAGTTAATTCAATTTAAACCACGTGTAGGAATTCGACAATTCAACAACGCTAAAAAATAAATCGTGGTAAAAAACTTTCAACGCGTTTTTCTCGAAACTTTGTTTTTCCGTGCGGTAGGCACGATTTCTCAAGGAAGAATCTACCGATGTTGCTGAAACTTTGCACAGTTCCTCTTTATGGTATTGACTCGTGGGATTTTCGTTCGGTCAACTCGTTTTTGTTTTATACGAAAAAAATATTTTAAAACCGATGAGAATCGGGAAAATGCTAAAAACTATGAGACGAAAATTCATTTAAATCCATTTCAAAATTTTAAATTTCATTTTTTCAATTTCTTCGTTCAAGCACGAGCCAAGGGCATAAACTATAAGAAATTTTTTGAATCTTGGATTCGAGATGAACCTGCACCGAAATATTCTGCCTACCGCAAAAAAACGTTGGACGAGGAAAGCTGCAGGAAAATTGACAACTTTCAATGTTTTTAGCTGAACTTTACAACTTCTTGAAATGCTAAGCTTTTATGTGTGTTAATTTTAAATAAAATAGATTTTTGGATTTTAAAATACAATTTTTTGAAAAAGTTGTTTTTTCCCCTTCAAGACCTATGTTACCCCTTAAACAAACGGTCATGTTAATTTGTGTCTTGAGAACTGATGAGAGAAATTTAATCCACAACAAAACAGAATGATATGAATAAGATCTGTGGAAAGTATTAATCCTTTATATTTT
Source organism: Oxycera nigricornis (assembly GCA_963942545.1). NCBI lineage: Eukaryota > Metazoa > Arthropoda > Insecta > Diptera > Stratiomyidae > Oxycera > Oxycera nigricornis. Next base: position 101,027,493 of record OZ012661.1, read on the forward strand.
ATGGCTGGCGAGAGCATCTATTGTCTTTGATAAATATTACGTTTAGACAAATATATACCTTGAATGTTTTAACAATAATGATGTATATTTGTAACGAACCGAAAAGCCGTAAAAAATTATTTAATTTATTTTCATTCCACATTTCGAAAAGAAACTGTAGTGAAATTCCTTATAAAAAAATCATAACATTTTTTGAAGGAATTTTTGAAATAATTTTATTTGAAGCAAATTTATTGCACAAAAATTCATTTTGCTATTTTTCTAGAGACTTTACAACTCTGCCTGAACAGATTGTGAAGAAAGTTTTTGCGCTCAAACCACTTATTTATCGGGAAGATAAATTTGAATTTGAAACAAATGGAACAAACAATACTTTATCCATTTTCTCAGCAATTTTGACGCATAAGTTTTTGTTTACAAAAATTCGCAAATTTTCCGAGACGACATCAAAAACAAAATGGATATGCATATTTTGAAAATTCTGGCTAAAAAATATTTCGGAATTTATGTTTTGGAACCAATTAATTTGATTCTGACTACAGTACGAAAAAATTGCTGCAAATTGATCATATATAATTTATACTAAAAAATAAGTTCTTTGAGCATATTGTTTGTTTAAATTTTCTGAAGATAATTTTTTTGGAAACACATTTTGCAAAGTATTCCTGCTTTCGAGCAAAACTAAAACAAATCTAGTTTTTTTTGTAATTTTATACACACGAAAAACCCTTAAATTTACTTAAAAAGCCTTTTTCTATAGTTTTTGTTGCTATTTTTATTGCAGATTTTTTAGAAGATTTTTTAAAATCTGATTTTGTGATTTTTGTTGATTTTTTGAAAAAAAAATATTCCGATAATGCGCCAAGTATTTTATTTGTGGCTCATTTTTTGATTTTTTGTTCTGCAGAGTTTATAAAATTAACAGCTAACCCCGGATTTGTTGCAGAGGTTAATTCATAGTAATCGTTTTCCAATATCAAAGCTCAATGAAAATTTTTTGTATCGATTCAGGAGTTGTTTTCCAGATTTGTCTTTCTGGAAAATGTCCCATTGATCCACAAAGTAGACATATTGTTAGATAGTTTTTTCATCGTAGACCTGTTTTCACGGTACCTTCGTATGTGGCTTTTGAAAGAATATTTCGTGATTTCTAAGTCTTTTTTTCATTATTTTAATCACAATTAAATGTTAATCTTGAGGCAAGTAGAATTGAACATTAAAGTCTTTTTCAATCAAGAATTATACAATGAAAAAAAATTTAAATGTTAAACACGTCAAGAATACTATCCTGACATTGTTTTGTAGTAATCAGAATATTAAGGATATAAAATTTTCATACGAAAAAAACATGCAATGGAAAATAATTATCATTATTATTTTATTTTGTTTGTTTTTATTTAAATATATTTAATTTCTTTATTGCTTTATATATTTTGCAATTATTTTCATTTTATCTGGCATCAGATTATTTAATTTTGTTTAATTCAATGAGCGTTCTGTAAGCATATAAACACAGTGTGAATTTGATCCTCCATTTGCTGTGAGAGCGAATAATCTTTTTATGATGATTTTTTCAACCTATGAATGAACACCAATTAAGGTCCATGAACATCCTTTCTAGCAATGGACAAGTAATTCAAAGGATGCATCATAAAAAGCCAACATTTAATTCATATCAACTGGAGTGGAAATTGAAAATTTTCAAGCAGTAACAACAGCAGAATTTGTCTAATTATAAAGTTTGGTGAATTCACGAAATAAAAGCAAGAAAAATTTAACATGAAACGAACAATTCTATTGAAATGCAACAAAAGATGAATAGCCATACATTGTTTCGGTGCAATCATTGAGGACAACAACAAAAATGTAAAGCAACTATGCTTGAGTGTATGTTGGAATGGAAATATTTTTGCATAGGCTGCAATTAGCATAGTGCAAGAGGATCCTTACCAGCTTCGTCAGGCATTGTTGTAAACTCGAACTCATTTTTTACTACAGGAGTCGGAGGTTTCACTGTACGAGCAGCATCTTCAAAATTAGCAATAATACGGTGGTTAGTAATATATTAGTCCCTAAGCCTTATGTATTAACAGTTAGTCATATGATAAAGGGTAGAACGGGATTGAGTCGGTTGAAAATATTGCAAAATATAATGTTTGAAGATAATAGTGCGAGTTGAACTTACCTAGAGTTTTAATAGTCATTACTTTACTCATCATCCCTTCGCCGAGGGCATTCTTCCCGACCACTTGGAACTCGTAGGTGGTTCCGGGCGATAGGCGATTGATGGTGACTTGTGTACTACCCGACGGAGTCACTGGAATTGTGGACCAATCCGAGATGCCTGCTTCCCGATACCAAATCGTGTAGTCTTGCTTATAGTCAGGACCACCGCTGTAGCCTGGCATCCACTGGAGCGTGACAGAGCTGTCTGTAGCGGTGGCCGTCAGGTTATAGGGAGCATGGGGTTGCGTCCCTTCTATGACGAGCTGTGTTTGAGATACAATCGTTGCCACCTCATTCGAGGCAACACATTGGTAGTGGCCGAAGTCGGATCTCCGCAAATTCTCGATGGTGATGTTGCCGCCGTTCATTTTGACGCGATTTCTTTGCAACGGAGCGCCATCGGGCCGCTGCCACTGGATATTGATTTTCTGCGTACCCTCCGCTTCAAGGGCGTCACAGTGCATCTCCACCACCTCGCCAACCTTGCGCTGATACAGCGGATCTGGCTCGATGGTGAAGGTGGGCGGCTTTCGCACAAGAATCTCCATGGGTCCCGAGGAGCCTTGCGTGCCTTGAGCATTGTAGGGGGTGCAAGTGTAGCGACCCTGATGACTCTGATTCACCCGGGTGAAGAGCAATGAACCATTATTCATGACGACAATGTCCTCGGTTTGATATGGCTCGAGCAAGCGTTTATCTTTGGTCCACGTCACATATTGTAGTGGGGGGTTAGCCTTAATGTAGCATTGAACGACTCCGGCAAGACGAAAAGGTAGATATTGTACAGTTGGTGTAAAGGTCACTTTGGCAGGATCTGTTCAGGAGAGATGCAATATGCTTAGTAAGTGTTTGTGAAAGTAGGCCCGGTATACTCACATTCAACATTCAAATGAGCCGAAGCAGTCTGCGGATCTCCAATGCCATTCGTCACTTCGCACAAATACTGTCCCGAATCGTCCGCACTAACAGGATTAATAATGAGCGAACCATCTTTGCGGATCGTGACTCGTGTTTCCAAGGACGCGACCTCGCGTACAGGTGATCCCTCTCGAAACCATCGCACGGTAACATTTCCCGGCATTGCTTTCGCCTCGCAAGGAAATATTACCTTTTCGCCTTCCAGTTTTGTTTGATTGGTGGGCGGCACCTGTACACAACGTGTGTTATTGTATCCAAAAAAATATTCATATGCCCCACATATGAGAAGGGTAGTCAGGTGTGAATGTCGAAACACGAAAGATATAACAAGTCGCCGAAATCAAAATCATCGAGAATCCATGGTAAATTGATTGGGTTGCGTTGGGTTCAATTGAGTTGGTGGAGGGTCCATTGTCGAAATGATGAAACAAATTTTATTTTCCGTTTGCAATCAACCCCCGAATGTGTCGTAAGCGAAAATTGAAATAAATCAGGATCATAAATGATGAGGACACGAGTTTTCGAGTTCATGATGTTTCGTTGGCGATGGCAATATTAGGATGTCGTCCGTTTTGTTGTTCGTGGTGCGTGATGGTGGTGAAGATGGAGAAAAGAAAATGAGAAGGATACGGTTAGTGATATTTTTTTTCTGTTCGTTTGAGGGGTGTTTGAAGGGGGTGGCGGTAGATATTTATTGAATACTAAAGGTAAGCTATGTCCTGCATGAATTTTGTGGGTCTGTCTAATTGCGATTGGTTATTGGTTGCTGAACAAAACGTTACGTGAATAACTGATGAGCCAGTGAATTGATATTGAATATTAAAACATGTTTTTTGGGCAAAAAAAAAGTTTAGGAATACACTACACTAGGAACGTGTATTGCTGATGGTGCACAAAAAAATATTGTTGGAATCTATTTATAATTGTTCGATTATTTTCTGTGAAAAGTATTAAATTCTTAACAATTATCATTAATACCTGTATCTTTAAATCATGATTACAAGATTCGATTATTTATTCGTCAAAAAAGTGGCACAGTTTCCTTGATTGAAGAATTTGCCAGGTTTAATTTGCAACCTATTGTTCTTCGGTTTTAATCGACAACGTTAGGAACAAAGTTGAAAAAAAGTGGTCAGAATTTTATATATACGAGTATGATGCGATCTAAGCTGATCGTTGATCTTTTTGCTTCATCCTAGATGCAGTTTTTGATATGAAAATTCGTTCCAAAAAATTATTTTGAATACGTCGGATTGTTGTATTTGTATTTGGTATAGCTATATAGTTTCGATTCAGATGACTTCTTTCGAGAAAATTATTTTGGGCTAATAGTCTTTGTATTGAATTTTTTTGGGCGAATATTATTTTTGGATAAGCTGCTTTGTTGCAAACATTTTATTGATAGTGTATTCAGTTTAGTTGTCTGATTTTTTTGGACGTTTACTACTAGCTACTTTGACTTATTTTCTACAGAGATGAGTTAGGATAAAAGTTTGTTTTTTGAAAATGTGTGGACTATTCTAACTGGGAAAGAAACTGAACAGTATTTTTTGAAATGGGTGTAAAACCAATCAAAGTAAGGTGTAGTAAAAAGTACATTTCAATCAATCAATGCTCTCATTTTCCAGACAATTTAGTTTCATCTTCATCATGAATCTACTTTCGATTTTTCATTGATAAAACTATCCATCATTGTTTGGACAAAATGTCTGGTTTCTACTCATCATGTGAAGTAAACTTACTACCAAAGTTAAGGGATGTGTTATACAATTTTTTTTAGTGTTTTCAGCCAAATGATAAAAATCTGTTCCATTACTTTCATCTCTCACTGTGCATGCCCATACCACTAGAATATTGATCAGTAAAACATTAACCTTACTTTGAATCAATCGAAATTGCCAACATTATCCCAACAAGTTAATTGAAAAAAGAAGTGAAAGGGATGCGAATCGAACATGGTCAACAATCCACCCTATTGAATCCGACCGGAGAAATAAAAGCAATGGGAATCCTTCAAAGGATTACACGTGACAATCATGTTCGATTTCATGGATTACATCTGTTGTGCGTGAGTGCTTAACTATTTAATTGATAATCATCCTATCAATTAAATAGTTAAGAAATTAGACAAGAACAATTAGATGGGCATATGGCGAATAAATTCACGTAAAGTGACTCCTTCTTGTCGGGCTTGATTGCATCAAGAGGACATTTAATGATTTGAAATATAAATTGAAAGCTGTCGGATGGCTAGAAAACATGCCTCCTACTATGCATGTGTCCTTCTTCTGAACAAAATGTTTCTGAGCAATTTCCTGGAAATTCATGGTACGTTTGCCTTGAATTTAACACTCCAAATGGAGGATATCATTAACCTTGAGCCACCGTTTTAGGTTTTATTTCGAATCATTTTCATTAAGGATTAACGTGACCGTTTAAATGTCTATGTTATTAAGAACAGTCAAATGGCGCCGATTGTTGGAAATGTTATATGTGCATGGTTGTGTCCTTCACGGAACATAAAGCGTGTTTGGGTTTTTAGCATTTTGTGCGAAACACGCGAAGGACTTTCACGAGGTTAATGTTTGTTGAGGAATAAATCATGACGGTGTGTCAAGTGCGAATTAAAGGGAATAGATTGTATTTTGATGTGATGCACAACGATTGTTGAATAGACGTTCCAAGTAAACTTATTCGGTTTTATTGCAGAAATTTATTGAGTATAAAAGAGAAACGATAAAATGCTGGCTGAATGATTAAACTGGTAGACGATAAAGTGTGAATTTTATGAGTGGAGTTTCAGTTCCAATTGTCAGGTACATTTTCATAAAATCAATGAATCTAATAAAAAATCAATGGCGAGGGACAGAATAAAGTCAACAATCTAAATGTTTCTCTTTGATGAATTGACTGGCAAGGATCGAGGATAGGCACTCAAACGAAATTCCTTTGACGATTTTTTATGATTGGATCTCGTTCCAGTAAAAAGTTTCTTGGACAATTTTTGACTAGGTTTCGTAATTTTGTTTAAAAAAAATTTTGTTTCGAAAATTTGTAAGAAAATGCAGATGATTTCTATCAAAAAATCATAAAGTCCAAAAAAATGACTCTACAGTTTTTATAAAAATTATGAATGAAAACTGTACGTCTTTTTAAAGAATTTTGGCACTTTTCTTACCTTGATATTTTTGCGGTTATTTTTAGTTAAAATACTTATGAAAAAACATGATTATGTTTAAAAAATTTAGTAGCCTTTTTCTATGAAATTTCAATCAGCTTTACATTTAACTGGGGAGAACTTTACTTCCTATATTTCAACATTAAGTTGCCACGAATTTCTTTTCAGAAACTACTGGGAAAAATTTAAAAACTTGGAAGATCATTTAAACATGCAATGTTTTCCAAACCAACCAACAATATCCATTTTTTATCGTAATTAGACATCCCTTGTTTGGACGATGAAGACATATTTAATTAGTTTCATTGATCAATACTCGCCTCAAGTCGTTTTGATTTTGAAATTAGAACCACAAGCACCAAGCTTTCATTGTCCAAATTAAAATCTAATTTTATTTAAGCTGTCTCTTAAAATTACTTTTAAAAACTATCTTAATGTGGGACACGAATCATTTGAATAGGGGGCGACAACACAAGAACTACCGAAAAAATGTTATTCACCAATTATCATTTCAAGAACAACGAACATTTAGTGAGAAATTTAGCCAAAACTACAAAATTATCTCGATTACTGGAAAAATTAAGATAATAAATACAAAAAAAAATCGATTAAAAAATATATAGCAATTGGAATTTAAGAAAATAAATGCTAAAATCTAGTTAATAATAATTAAAATCAAGTATCTTTCAAATACATGAGCTTCGAAATATTTTTTTTTGAATCAGAATGTTTGAATTAGTACATTTTGTTGGACACTGCTTTTTGATTTTATTAGAAATATCGTAAAATTTTTAATTTAAATAATTTCCCTGAAAAAATAAATTAAAATTGCATTGTTTTGAAAAGAAATAGTTTCACCAGCATGGGCTTTATTTTATCAGATGTTTATTTATGAAGATATCTTTCATAGCTCAAGTATTTCATAAGTTAAAAAAAATATTGAATGAAACATAAAACTCAAAATGAAGCGTGGAACTATGAAACTATCAACAGAAAAAAATTTGATTCAACTTAAAAAATGTAACCAAAATCAAATCAGCAATAAAAACAAATTTTTCAATGTTGAATTCTTTTTTTTGTAAGTGCTTAAATAAGAATTTTCAAAAAATGATTTTCGCTTAAAAAATTTTGTTTTGAAATTGAATTTTTTAATTTTCGTTTTATCTTCGTTTTGTTTTTCATTGCTTTCACATTGAATTTTGCCTTATTATTTTTTTTACCATGATTACAGCGCCGCCCGCTATTATAACACGGGCCGTATGGGAGACTTGTCCCTCACCATTGCGCGCGACACACGTATATTCTCCGATGTCCTCGTTTCGGATTGTTGATATCCGTAGCTCGGTACCATCATTAAAAATACCAACAGTAGATGATGGCTCAACAGGATCAGCATCTTTATACCATAGAATTTCTGGTGTTGGAGTGCCATCAGCCTGACAATTTAGAATAATTGAATCACCTGAAAGTAGAAAATTGAAAGGCATTATTTCTTAGCGCGTATATTATTCCGGAATGTTTTTTGTGCGTTGAATAAGTCTAATAAGGTTTTCGTATCTTAATGTGAAATGTCTCCTTGAAGAAAGGCTAACATAGACTTAGCATGTCTATATGTAATTTTGGTAGCATTAGCGGTGGAAAACTTTTTCCACAAGAAACATGAGTTGACATCTACTAGTGAAGGAGGAAATCTATTTCTTTTTAACACAAAATGCAATTAGAATGATGAAATAATAATTGAAGGATAATTATCGCTTCATCATATCGATTCAATTTCTAGTCAGAAGATACTACAGTCAACTTGCTTCGTGGAGGAAGCTTATAAAGCGACAATAAAATAGTAGTTTCTACGCTTTTTTCTAATCCTAAGTGATTGATAATAACATTTATCGATATTAAGGAAAATTCCGTGCTGTGGTTGAAAAAGATCTAGTTGGTATTTATTAATTTTAAAAAGGACTCTCTACGTAGGCATTATGATAAGTACACGTGCTGACCAACTGATGGCACCACTGACGCAAAATGTGTATGCCATCATTTTACGCCATCTTTCAAACGATGACTGTCGAAATTTCAGACAGGTACAAATTAATGGAGTAGTTTTGTTTTAATAGCAGTTGAAAGTCGTCAAATTTGTGTTTGTTTGCAACCATGGAGAAAGAGCAATATCGATCAGTTATTAGATTTCCTTTTTTGGATGGGAAAACCTGTGAGGAAGTCAAATTCAAGTTTTATTTATTAGTCAAATGAATTTAAGCGCGGCCGAACAGCCATTTTTGATGAAGAGGACCCAGGTCATTCAATTGAGATGACTACAGAGGATATGGTTAAGAAGATCTATTATGTCGTGTTAGCAAATCGGCAAATGAAGATCAGAGAGATTGCTGACATCGTAGGAATTTTAATTGAATGCATACAAAATATCCTAGACAAAAATTGAGAAATCTTTCGGTGAGATGGGTGCCGCGTTTGCTCACAGAGGACCCAAAACGGAATCGCATGACAACTTTGAAGCGCTGTTTAGACATGTTTAAGCTCCACCTGAAAGAGTTTCTACGACGTTTGGTGACCATCCCGGAAACATTGATTCATACGCCAGTAATGAAAAAAAACATTCAAAATAGTGGACCTGCTCCGAGGACGGTGAAAACGGTTCCATCGACGGAAAACATCATGGCCGCCATTTTTGGGGTTTGCATGGCAAGAGAAGGACAATTACGGAGCAGTGCTATGCTGATTTATTGGATCGACTCGATGCTGAATTAACGAAAAAACGGCCTTTTTTGGCGGTGATAAAAATGCTGTCTCACCATGAAAACTCCTCAATTCAGCCAAATCGGTCGAATAAGTCCACAAATTTTTGTCTCAGCCACCCCATTCTTCAAATTTGGTGGCTCCATGCAATTTATTTTTGTTTCCAAACATGAAAAAATGGCTGGGCGAAAAGTGATCCATGTCAAACGAGGAAATAATCGTCCCAGCAGGAAATTTTTTTTTTGCGAAATTCGATAGACAATATTTATTTGGGTAGCTTCAAAAAGTTAGAATATCGCTGGACTTAATGATACAAACTGGAAAAAAAACTAAAAAACGAATGCGTTTTATGGCCTATCACGGGTACTGCATACCAGCTGAACAATCTGATTACAAATCCTTCAAATGCAGTCAAATGTCAAGGGTTACAATAAAACTCAAAGGAAGAAAACCTCAGCTACATTGTTTCCTTTACACTTGGTGCTTGACCCTGCAGCCAATAATCGGGAACTTTTCCCAATCCTTTCAAGATAAAATTATTAATTTTCCTTTAGTAATGTACTTTTTGTGTCTAGACATCTTTCATTGTAGAAGTGATAGGTACTATGAGTTTCGGTATAAGGTGATGAAACTATTTCAGGAAAGAAAATTAAATGCATTCGTGCTAGAAAGTTTCGAGGTGGTACAGTAGATTAATGTTAAGGCTAGTACTGCGGGATCTCCCTATGGAAAGACGTTGTAACTTTTGGTTATTGAAGAAGAAGGAGTAATATCGTTTAGAAGTACAAAGAAGTTCAATATTCATCTCTCATAAATTTAGATAGAACACAAGTCGAAAAAGTTTGAACGAAGAACTTAAATAATGTTTGGAATTTTATTTCAAATGGCGTTATAAGATTTCTGTTTTGTATTTGTGGTACAAGTCCTGCATTTTTGTAGCATAACACAACATGGTTTCATTTCCGAAGGAGAATTATCTGCTAGCTTTCATATAAAGACATACACGTTTGCGAGAATGCCTTCACGAGCCTTAATCTTTATGTGGTAGAAAGTTAATAATTAATTTGAGTTAATTCCTTACAAGACTGCACTTCCATATTTCATGAAATTCTAACACATTTGCCCCAGCTTTGTTCATCACCCATCAGTTCCGAATCCTACAAATCGAATTAAAATGTAATTGAATTGATTCCTTCTCCGGTAGAAGTCGTGGTTTTACAACAAATTTTATTGTGGCATCATCAGCATCGATTGTTCAGCTCGAAATTGCTTGACATTCAACAATAGCAATTTCACCAATTAAAGCATGCTTACAGTTGTCAGTTATTAAATTTTATTATAATTAAATTTGGTGAAAATTTTTAAGTCCAACATCGAAGTGAGACAGCCACAAAAAGAACACACATTCTCATTTGCTGGCTTTGCGCATTGCTGTTGACGGCAGGAGCCGAAATTCACTCCTTAATTAGAAGCCACCACCTGCTGTGGTACGGAGTACAACATTTTGCAGATGTTATTGCTTTCGTCTCAGCGTGAAATTCATTTGGCACAAATGTCTTACAGTCGAAACCCAATGGTAATTATATTTTAAAGTCCATAAAGACGACGATGTTGCCTAGGCGGCAGAGAGAGTCTTGTACAAGACACCATGGAGGGTATGTCAACATTTCTGGCGTGACTTCCAAGAAATGGGACTGGGTCGTGTAAATGACTGGAATTTTGGTTTGGGTAGCTGTGCTATGATGTTCAATAAAATAGTTGCTAAATCATTTTTTAATAATATTAAAAGAAAAAGGTTCTTACTGGAAATTGATACTGCAATTTGAATTATAAGACATTTTGATACAAATTATGGTTCAAAACTCTGTGGTAGAGATTAAAATTGGAGGTTAAATTTCGAGGCCAGTTTTTTCACAATTTTAGATAATTCATTAATAAAATGCATGCAACTATCAAATCAGTATAAACAAATAAATCTTACTTACCTAAATTTACATAAATAATTTCCTCTGGAGTAACACTAAAACGTGGTGGTGCGTGTACATCTAAATGGAACCATGTACCATTCTTATGCTGTTTGGGATCACGATTTAAGAAAACTACTTTACACTCGTACCATCCTTGATCCGCCTCTTGTATATTGGTCAGATTAAGTGATGCTGCGCCAAACGGTGAGTCCGGTGACACACGTGACACACGTCCTTCGTAACCTTCGCCACTATGCGTTGGATAGTTCTCGTACCAAATATAGATTGGCACGTCTGATCCCTGTATTGTGATATCATTATGAAATTTTTTTCATTTGTCGGGACAATGAAAAAAATTACAATATTATGATTTCAATGGATATAGAAAAATATGAATTGGGTTTGTTAGTCAATGTGTGAATGAGAATTTTTTATTATTATTATCTTATGTTACAATCATAATGATGGTGAATGTTTGTTAATATTAGACAAATATTTTACGTATGATAACTAGTTATTTATATTCTAACTACAATTCTAATAAATTTGGATATTTGCCTGAAGTGTGAAAGCGGATTGTAAAGGATGATTTGAATAAGTTTGATACTTTTTCTGGTGTTAAATATCCTTTATTAGCATTTTTCCTACAAAAACAATCGATAAATTAATTAAATTGATTATTAGTTTTTATTATAACTTCAGCGTTAATCAGCAATTCCAAGTCATATTTCCTTAGAATTTCAGATTTATAAAAATATGGTAGGGATGCACAATTAGAGAACCGCCCATAGCGCCGGAGAGAAAGTAGTTGGGGGCGCGCGGCAGGTGTCCTCGACTTACGGGGAAACGCCGCCCTACCTATAACAGACTATAACTCGAGAACTAATACGAATATCGCTTCAAAACTTTTTTTAGCGTATTCTTAGAGTGTTTGGAACATTTTCATTTAAGAGAAAAAAAATCGGTCTTTTTGAGCAGTTTCATGTATTTCCCCCCTTAAATTGAGCAAGAGCAACTCTTACTTGGCGAAAACAATAAAAGCATGTGATTGTAAACGATATTTTCATTATTAAAGCACATGTTAACGAAATTCACATAAGTTTATCCAAGGTTCGAACCTTCTTTACGTCGCTCCATAGACCGTCTTAAAAATTGCGATTTAGGACCATCCCGAAGGCAAAAATTTACTCTTATTTTTTCGAATTATATATATCCAGTCAAGAAAATCAGAAATGACAAACAAAAAGATCCGCGCGGACAAATTTACTTCGAGATGACCGTACCCTCTTGGTGGATATAAAGTCATCAGCTATGTCTGACACTGCTGTACCGATACTACTTACCGTGTGCGCTGACGCATCATTAACGCGAATAGGGTCTCCTTTCTATACACTGCAAAATTTTTACAAGCCATCGTTATCGTACTGAAAACTGTAAGGACCCGATGATTTTTCATTACAAATCTACCGCAATTTTTTTGAAAATTGAAAGCTATTACGCAATAGGTGAGGCAAAGAGAGTCATTATAGGAGTTTGGAATGTAAGATTACTTGACGGTTGTATATTTTGAAAGCAAGAAGTTTTCATTCGTAATGCAAATTTTATTTTGGTGAAGAAATACTTTCATAGTAGAACACATAAAAAGACCTTTCTTAAAATTGAAAGTGTGATTTTTTCAAAAAGGCAATTTAAATAATAAAGTTGGAGATCCGGAGGGCAGCAAGATAGTTACCTTATTTTTATAGTATTTTTAGCACTCCAGTTTTGAAAGGTCAGGACGATGAAAACATTTAGAAATGATTTTATGCCGACCGAAAGGAATAACTGAAATAAGTTCAGCTGATCTAAATGGGAAATCTGGTAAAAAGCTTGACCAATATGATGAGTAAAGTCGATAATATGTATATTAATACTAACGAAATGCCACTGAAAATGGTTTCAAATATTCATAATTGTTCGGAGTGTGCAACAAAATCTAGCATTGAAAAAGTTTTAACGATTTTCAGTATTTCAGAATTCATTTTGGGTGCCATTTGAAAGAAAATAATGTGTATGTTCGTAAGCACTAAGACAAAGTCTGAAACACAGATATTCAGTCTATAGAGGAGGCAACGCGTGCAAAACCGCATGATCTGAGCGGCTATATCCTCCAAGGGAGGGTCTATCAGCAAGATTGTACCCTTTCGGCTCCAACTCAAGCCATATGACCCACAGAGAACGTTCAGCTCCACAAAAGATTTACAATCAGAGTAATTTTAAATCGTTGGTGAGTTTGTGTAAATCCTGAGCCTCGACGTGAGGACTAGGTTTGAAGCTCTCTCATATTTTCGATACTTAACGACACGTTTGATGCGTTTCAACTTCTATACTTCTCTCTTATGAAATAAAATTATCACCTGTCATCTTCCAATTATTTCGTATGGTTTTTAAAACAAACATTTTCACAAAATTCAAAAAAAAAACAAAGCGAATAATTAACGCTCAGTGCATTATTAACGGCAAGGACAAGTTGAGCGCATCGTAGGCACATTCCATCGATCAAAATTGTAAATATTTCTGTTGCAAATTTTATACATGACTGAGAAGGACACCAAATTCAGCGAAAATGCGATTTAATAAAAATTTATATAGTCATATCATCAGCAAATATGTACTATACTATGCCACAACGGCCGGTTCCATTTATTTTAATTAGAATAAAAATAAACTTGATTAATATTTTTACAGTTTCATTCAGCTTACACAGGATATCCTGCTTAATACTATCGTATGCTTTTGTATTGTGAAAAAGAATATATAGTAGTATTTATTGATTTAGAGGACAGGTACCTCATTAATTTTCCTACCCTTATAGCCTCATGACTCAACCAAAACACAAATTCCATGAACATGCATCCTTAATAATAAATGAATGTTTGAAAAAAATATCATCTTTTATAAATGCGATACATATACATGTACACAGTCATGCAAGCACATCAACATGCATCACTGTCTGATTTGAACGTTGAAACAAGAACAACCTCGGATGGTTGTTCGGCTTATGTCCAAAGGATTTAAATTCTCCCAGCGAGAGAATATCACGGAAATGAGGTCACTTTTGTCGCAACATTTATGTCCTGTGCTCTGGGTAACATGTCGAAATGAGCTTTACAGCCACTTCACAAACGGGATGTGTCCACTGTGATAGCTTCCTTGAATCTAAACTGGCCAAGGCGAAGAGCGTGTAGTCTGAACTTTACAGGACTATCAAGCCTAAGGCTGGTGTCTGTTGAGGAAGCAAAAGATGCTGCTAAAACTTACATATTAATAGAACCAGAGTAGTTTTTTCACTATACATAGAACCAATAGGACAGAGCGGATTTTAAATCTCGGAATATAGGCATAGGTATCTAATATCTAACCGGCAACACTTTATCTGACCACTTGACTCTGGTGAGTTGCTCACTCCTTTTTAGTCTGCCTATTGGGTTCTGTTTACAGTAGCACAGCTAGATATACTAAATGGTAGGATCGTGGTGTGTGCAAACAAAGATGAAAGCCTACTTTTCGCGAGTTCATCGGGGGAAATTGAAAGTTTGTCTGTATGTTGTGTCCTTCTTCAAACAGATGATGTGGAGCAGATGATATAGTGGGCGCTTGTTGGCTATGCAGATGAGTACACAACTATAAAGGATTTCATATGAAATCCATATCTGGAAAACCCAGTGACATATAGAGGATTTGTGTACCTGTTGGGGTTTGTCAAATTGTTCAAATGTTCCATGGACTAAGGCAAAATCAGTATTTGTATGACATCTAAGAAGTGATGCAACGTATAAGTGTAAGTAAGTGTATACGCAAATCGGAATCAAGTTGATGTCGAACAACAATTGTTGTTTTCGATTTTTTTTCAAAAAACTAGAACAGCAAATTAAAGAATCTGAAAGTTTCTGAAAGAATAAATGCTTTCACATGCAAATTCCGTGCAGAAGCAAGGACCTATTATAGACAAATCTTCCTGTAATCATAGTTCGATTGAATTTGGACAGAATCAGGATGTTCTCTAAGAAGCATCGATACAATTTACCTCAACATACATCCCTGCATTAATCCGTTTCACTCGTCCGTACTCTACGGGTTTTTATCCAGTCTCGTTCCTGCTGAACAGCATTCATATCCTGTAGCTTTACTTTAGGTGACTATGAATATTAAAACGCGATTAAAAGATCAATGACTTCGTTCATCCCATCAGTGTCTACGCCATATGTACCACCCAACATTATGAGCATATCCTTTTTTTCTCCCGCTTCCATCCTGTCAACTTTCTTCATTTCAAGTTAGAAACAAAAGAACCATTCATATGAATGAGGGTCAACACATATTGCTTGCGAAGCTGGGAAACGGATTCTCGTTAAAGGGTCGACAGCCTAATTTTTCCGTAAGCAAAACTGGCCAACATATGACGACGACGACCATATGTGAGGTTGTCAGAGAACATAATATACATATATATTATACATTAGTTTAATATACGCTGAAGCTAAAGATGCGGAAGTGAAAAGTTTTACGTTTCCGGGATCGAGATGGTCGCCGATGAAAAGTTTCTTTGATAAGAGATTTAACGTTCATAATACTTTGGGACAGGATTGCTGATGATGATGCTTCTGTATGCCTTCTGTATGTGAGAAAATTGTAGGGATTAAGAAAAGTTACTTGAGAAGACTGAAAATGGTTTGCAGGCTCACTGATGAAAGATGCTCCTTTATGAACGTACCTATGTTAGCAAGTTGGAAGGATAACGAGCCGTTGATTCTTGACTTTTAGTCTTTCTTGAAAATAAGGCGCATGCCATCATATGGTGCATAGTATTTGTTAGTAACGTTTACATAAGGATAATGACTTTTTCTGTTGAGAATACTCTTAGCAAAACAGTACAGTATAAAAAGGAAAAAACATATATGAAAAGACAATTTTCTGGCTATTGCATTTAATGAAAAAACAATATTCTGTTGTTGCGTGATTTTGAGGCTGATTTGATCCTTCTATGGAAATAGTTGCAGGAACCATTCCATAAGAACATTGTGTTCTATTTTTTCCCATCACTTAGCTACCAAAGAATCACTTTCTTTGGCTATGAATGTGCTCTGGAGAAAATATATAAAGTTGAGTGGCTAATCGGAAAAAAAAGTTAACAAAATTAAAAGAGCAGAAATCCATTTTTTTTGTCTCAGTCTGAACAGATTAATGGGTTCTTAATAAAAAGCATTATTCAACGGTTTCATCGATGAGCAGAAAATTCAATGCCTTTGATGAATAGAATAAAATCGTAAATCAACATTATTGCTAATAAAATAAACTTAATTTCAGGAGAATAAAAAAAGACATACAATCCAGACAAAATCATTCGAAAGCAAGATCAGAAAATGCTTTTCCGACTACTTCAAAAGCAGATGAAGAGCTTCCCGTTTTAAGTATCCCTCCGAGCTCTTTTGTTTTTCACTTTCTGAAATGGCACAAATAGTCCATCTTCAGATTCATTGAGGTGCAAAAGAAGTTATTGATTTGAAATCAAACCCACTGATTTGATTTAATGGGGTGCGCCCTATTTTAGGTGAAATGTCGATAATGAAAAACCTGTGACCAAACAAGAAGTATTGATTTATTTTCAATTTTCCCGTATAAGGACTACATTTTGCTTATAGCAACCAAAGTAAAATTAAATGCCAACCTTTCTCAAGTGTTTTGATTAAGCCATGTAATTGAAAAATAATGGGAGAATCTGTAGAAACAGGTCTCTAAATGAATTGCTTCTCGACGAAATCTTACTCTACTCTGTGAGCAGGGTTTCATGATTTAAGATTATGTTCTTCTTAGATGAAAAGCTAAATGAAACCTGGAAAAAATGTTTGACATGACAGCTTAATCTGGTAAATAAAAATTACCGGGAAAATATTAGTTTTGATGATTTTGTCCGACAAATTTCGTGTGAACATTTTCGAGATCTGGAATTTTTTTCAACGAACGCTTTTGTTTGTTTGTATTCAAGATAGTTTCTTTTCAAAAAAATAGTTTCAAAAAACTTTTTCGAGAGTTTGAAGATTCGCTAGTTTAGTTTCAAAGATTTATTTTAATATGCTTTTAAAATTTTAACCGAATAATATTTTGGAAGATTTATTTTAATTCGTTTTATTCTGATGATTGCTAAACAATTTGACATAGTAATATTTTTTTTTATAATTTCATAGACATATTTTAAGGCGAATTATTTTTCAACGATGCGTTTTTTTCTTTGAAAAGTTTGGAAGGATATTTGATGCAATTTATGATATGATCGTCATATTCTAGAGAAGAAATATTTCGGTAAAAAATAAAACTTCTATCTAAAACTCTTATTGCTTTAATGAAGACGATGGTGAAGTTATATCAGCGGAAATAATGCGGTTTTATTGGCTCATATTATTTGAGGTTATAAGATACGTGAAAGTATTTTATTATTTTTTTTTACTATATTATTGCTATGTTTAGAATTTTTTTTTCATACAACATATTGAAAATACTTCATTAAAAAGTCGGGACAATTGTTCAAAGAGGAAATTTTCTCTCATATATTTTTTATACCCTATTTTCTATTTTTTGATAAAATGTTGCGATTTTTATTCCGAAATTAATTTTGGAGGATTGAATAATTTTTGGTAGATTTTATCTGGGAAAGTTTTCGTTGACAATATGGGATACGAACATTTTAAAGAATTTTTTTGTAAACTTTTCCAGCGATTGAAAATTTTGGGTCATTTTAATCGTAAAATAAATTAACGTTTTCGGTGATGCTTAGAAGCAATATAGAATCAATTTTGTGTTAAATTATTATTTTTGTTCATTCTGTTAAATGCTGTATTACTTTTTGAGATTGAATTTTTTTTTAATTTTGAACAAATATCATTTTTAGCATTTTTACCCACAGGAATCCTTGTAGAACAGATTACATGTATTTTCAAACTTATTTTAAAGTTTTAAACTGAAAGCCAATCTTGTTTTGGACGTAGCTACTACTTCGTCGTATGGCAAATATTATAAATAAATTCATCAGAGCCAGAGAGCATCCTTGAATAAAAATCATTTAAAGAATGCAGACAATGTTCCTCAAGAGTAAAATGTCAATACAGTATTAAAAAAGTTCAACCACTTTACCAGGACTATAAAAATATATAAAAACATAACACTATTGAAACCTCCAAGATCCTACTGAAAA
The DNA here is from genome assembly GCA_963942545.1 of Oxycera nigricornis. NCBI lineage: Eukaryota > Metazoa > Arthropoda > Insecta > Diptera > Stratiomyidae > Oxycera > Oxycera nigricornis. The sequence goes on from OZ012661.1 coordinate 101,045,767, forward strand.
TCTTTAATTTCCATCCACTAATTAGACCGAACCACTATTCAACGTTTTCGTTGCTTTCAAAACTGCAACACCAAGTTTCCTCGATTCCAATTCCGATAACGAGAAAAGCAAATAAACATGAAATTCTTCATCCATGACACAAAAACTTTTCCAATCGATTTCCCGATACAGGGTAAATAAATCACTAAATTTTCCAAGTAGACTTCTAGACAACAATAACAAACTCTCTAGTTTTGGGTACCTTTGCTAGATGCAAACTGTGCACAACTTTGAATCGGATGCAATATAGAATCGAAAAGTTGAATGTATATATCTTAATCAAAAAGTCGAATATATGTACATTCGTGTATCTTTTTGTTGAGAGTGCATAAATTTTCACGATATCACGTACAGCTGAAAATTTTGTGGTGTGTATTTGGATTAATTAAACATGTTCGGAATATGCGATTCGGTTGGGTTATAGGACGAAAAATGGTGGATTGACATACTGTTTGAAAAGATAGTCCAAGTCATAATCGACCCAACATAGATTTTCAATTAGGATAAGATAAATTTCCCGCTAATCTTTGTTAGAATTTTCGTTGATATCGTGACATAAATTTTCAAAGAAAGTTAAATTTCTGCAAACAAAAAAAAACATCGATCATTTCCAGGATATTCTGAACAATATTGCGGCAAAAAGTTGTGCTTGAGGTTCACGCCAGCTCCTTGATAAATCCTAAATTTTCTCATGGAAATTTTGGAAGATGTTGACTCTAGGGATACACTTTCAGGATGATAAATTAAAGGCGGAGATCGAGAAAAGCAGAGATTTTAATGGAAATTTACTTTTTTTCTTCATAAATGTTGCAAGAAACTTACGGAGGCAGAGCATTTAATCTTTTCGAAAAGAGTTTTATAAATCAGAAAAAAAATTATGATTTCACAAATGAAAGATGTATGAAACATAAAATTTGACTATAAAAATTACAGAATAACATGTATATCTCCTTTCCTTAATGCGAAAATTTGATCCTCGCTGCTTACATTTTGATGAAGTGGAAAAGTTGAACCGATTTGCTTTGAAGAAACTCTGATTTTTGATCAACGGTAAACGCAAAAGAAATTAATCAACCCTTCTGGCGTTCGTAAAATATTTATTGATTGAAGTGGAAAATCTATAAAACTACTCAGTCCAAAAATTGATTACTCGTAATATTTCAGCAAAAACACTTTGAAGCTTTGTCGTGCTATAGCACAATCCACCATCATGCCTTCACTTCTCGATTTGAATTCTAGCCGCAAACATGAGCATATTTCAATCCGTAATCCCATTTTGCATAAGCTCTTTCGGAAACTTTGAAGAAAAAACCCAAGGATCATTTAAAACCATCTATAGCTTACACTTAGACTGGAATCCATTATTCGTAATTACTTTTCCAACTCCCCCAAGCATCCAGACATGAACACATATCCGAACACCATCCATTTTGTTTTCGTTTCCCTGGTATTGGCGTTGCTAGTCCTGCTGCTAGTGCTACTGCTTTCAAGGCAGCAGCTACTGCTGTCCTGGATTCTACGATCCTAGAAAATCCCTCAAGATATTACCAGGCAAAGCACATGTGATGTCATGCGGAAAATTTAACGTACAATCGATATGCTTTCAACATTCAATAGTTGTGCTCCCGGTGTACTATTCATCCCTTACCACACGATTCCACTTCGGGAGTCTTGGCGCACTGAGTGCGGTTTCCTTTAACGAGAAATGAAGTGAATGGAGCCGTGTGAGCCGTGCGAGAACGGAGCAAGGATGAATGTATAAACAAAAGCCCTGATGACGACAATGATGTTGAAGACGGCGACGACGACCTAGCCCAACAAAAGGAAGTGAAAGGTTACGAACCTACACGAGTGACAAATGAAAGAAAATCATAAGAAGGATTCGGTTTGCTGATGCATTTATCGGAGAGTATTATGAAATGGGACAGTTTATAGGGAATTGTGGAAGAGCTTGGTGACAATGTGATGGGCAATGATTTTCACTAGTCACGCAGAGACGACAAACTGCATGCTAATCAGTGAAAATTCAATGGAAATATCTGCTTCACTGAGCCCGCGTGATTAATTCAGTTTTTCAAAAGACTGGGAAAGTACCTAACGGTAAATGAAAAGAAATCAACGAAATTTTTCAGGTTGACTTTCTATTCTGGTTGAGATAATTTTCATTCATTTCTCATAACAAAATCCCCTCAAATCATAGAAAAAAATGACTGGCATGTCCTCTATAATTCTCATTCAAAGCTGACCGATTGGATGACTTCTGGATTACTACATCAAGGATTTATCCTTGACAAAGTCACTCACTTCTCGGATTAGAAATCGTCATAATAATAATTTTCCATCCGATTTGACCAAGCGCAGAACAAAAGCCGTTCAGAAGTGTCCATACATTACGAAGGAATCCCGTAGAGCTTCCGTCACCAAACACAATCACATTCTATCCATCCATTCATTCGTCCTGCCACCCACGACCATACGTGTGGTTCACACATGACCATCTAGGAAAGGAAGAGCTAGAGAGCTGCAAAAATGTCTCGAGTTGATCCCTAGGATCTCGAATACAATATATGGGAAATGGTAGTTTCCATTTTTATCCGTTGCCACAGTTTCTCATATTCTCTCGTCGTCTTTTGCTCGTTCGTTTCAGGACAAAATGCATTCAGACATTTTCCGATTATCCTTAGTCGAGCTGAAAGACCATCTCACATACGAATATTGCTCGTCGGCTTCGACAATTTTCCAGTCGAATTTGCAATAATGTCTGTTTCTACGATGATAAAATTCCTAATAAAATTTGTGTTTTAGAACATTGTCGTTATTCGTTGAAATTTTTTCTTTAGGGGTATATTGTGGAAAAGTTTAATGGAATCAGATATGAGATTTTGGTGGTAAGATGGAAATGAAAGTTGGTGGTAATGTCTTTCATATTTATCAGTGAGCCGAAAGTGATTGTATGAATTGTTGAAAATGTTTGGTGGTCGATAGTACATATGAGATTTTATGTCTCTAAAATTTGTATTAGTTTCAGACGCTACACATTTTTTTATAGATTTTCAAGCTGTCGAACATTATTAACCTAAACTGCAAGATGATTTTCTAAGCAAACAGTGGTATAAAAATAATTTAAAGGTACAATCCGAAAAATAATATATTTTTTATAAACATTCAGGCTTAAAATTAGACCGACCTCAGATTTTCTAGTTTTCATTTGCAATTTGGTTTTTTTGCCTAGATAATACACAATGAAAACGATATGGTGTCTATATTTTATCAATTTTTCAGGACCCTGTCGATTGGTTACAGTAAATTATGCACTTAATTTCAAAAGTAATTGTAAATTTAAGATTCGTTGATGTGAAAATTTCAAATTAATGGGTGCGGTGGTTGGATCCAGAACACGTAGGTGATGTTTTAAGACAACGTTGAATCGAGACAAGTGATCATACTCACATCTGAGACTCAATTCGGGCTGTTACGCCGTTGATTATGAACACAAATTTAATAGTGTCATCGATTTTTTTTATTTTAGTTGTAGTCATTTTGTTTTGGATAAAAGGGTGTGCCGAACAGAGACACGAAAGTATTTTTAACTAGAAAAAATATGCTAATATAACAAAATTTTCCTCAGTCAGTCTCAGTCATTTCTACAAAATAATAAGAATTAAAAACGTAGTTATGCAAAGCTTTTGGTTTCAAAACTGTTCGTCAATATTGGCCTGCGATGGATGCATGGTTCAAAGGATTAAATTTTAAAGTCTGCATTTTCTTTTGCGGTATAGTCAACGAAATATTCTTCTGAATTTCCAAATGCTTTGATTTTAGGATTACCCCTTAGAAAACCACGTCTAGAATGAATAAAATTCAATCGGGGTGGATGATGAATTTTTATAAACACTATAAAATTCTAGGGTCATTTTCACAATGCCCAAGAAAGCGAAATATAAGTATTTATGCAATATCTAAATGTGAAACGAAGTACCATTGAGTTAGTTTAAGCCCCTATATTGTACAAAATTTTCAAGGATGATCATCAAAATATGTTTATAAAGGACATTCTGTTTATTAGGATGTCATTTTTATGCTGGATGATAGATTTTGTGGATTGTTAAAGTTTAGTTGAGTGCAAAAATTATCGAGCCTGTATGCTCTTTTTGGCATAGGACAACATCGGAAAAGTATTAGCATAGCTGTTTTATATAGGGTAGTCATATTCTCCACGGAAGTCATATCTATAAATAATATCTGTGTATCCTTATTTGCATTTTTGGTCAAACAATCGTGGAACAACCACAATCTATGTATCACAAATGAAACGCATGACGATCGCATTTTTTTGAATAAAAATCCTGTCAATTCAACTTTATTACCACCATCGTCAATGGCTCACTAGTCCAATTCGATCCTTTACCTCTTGAAGAAATTACCTTCAGTCGTTTCGGTCCAACGATTGCATCTTTACATTAGCAAATTTTTTTTAGACTAGTATTGGAGTTCACGGTCTTTGAAAAACCAGTGAAATGCAAATAAATCACCTTATTAAAGATGCATTTAAGTGGTCTACCCTCTTTATGAATTTCCAAAAAAAAAAAATTATTGCATTTTTGGAAAGTATATATATACAGAAATATCATATTAAAATTTTATAAAGATTGGAGCAATCTAACTGTATTTTTGGGCAATTTCGTCTCTCAAGCGCGGTTTTTCATTAAAAAAAACTTTAACCGCGTTTTTCGACGCCGCGTTGATGGAATCTCGGGACCTACTGAACCAATTCACACCAAATTTTTACCAAACATTTTTATGACTACAGCTGTAGCGCGAATAGAGTGTTTCTCAAAATTTTGATATTAAATAGATATTTTTGGCCAAAAACGGTGAAAAAAGCATGTTTTTTCGTAATTTTTTGAAAAATATCCGCCATTTTGTCTTGCCGTATTCGCGCTATAGCTATTAACATACTGAACGTAAAACTATTTAATTTTTTGTTTCAGATCGACCATCTCGAAAATTTCATCAACAGCCTCTCGTTTTTTTCGAAATTTTTTCAACCAGCATTTTCATTGATAGAAACTTTTTAAAAATTTTTTTTTGTGTATCTCGGGATTGTGTTTATTGAGTGTAACCTCCTACTTCTTTATCAATATTTATAATTGAAACCTATCTAAACAAGCCGCGAAGTGCGACCCTTGAGGTCCACACGGTCAACTTCCCAGTAATATCTAGATAAACATTAAAAATATTAAACACAATAATAATTTTGAAAATACTACTACTTTAAATAATAATAATGAAAGGTATTCATAGCAGTAACAGGAATGAGTTAATATTAATCATATCATCTACGGGAGCATCCACTGATTGCGTAAGGCTTTTGGTGGATGGGTGATGATGATTGATTACCACAAATGCAAATTTGATTGAAATTTTGATGGTTTTCAAAATTTAAGCCGCTTTTTTAATCAACAGACTGCAAAACTATTAAAAATCTGCTCAAATTATCCAAACGTTTTAAAACTTTGATTGACTTTACAACAAAGTCTTTAGAATAAAAGATATAAGGTAATATCAATCGGAAGAACCCCTTTCATATGGTAACTTTGAATGATTTTTTATTTTTAATTAAATTTTTATCATAATCATGAAAAAGTTTTGCTGGTTTCTCTTCAAAAACTGATAGGAATGTTTAAATTTTATAAACATTTATTACTGTGTTGTGCAAATCAGGTTAAAAAAATATTTTTTGTGAAAAAAACCCTAAGTTTTCTTATGTTTTTCTATTAAATTAAAAAAAACCGCTGAAACGGATCTTTATAATGTTAAAATAATCAAAGACGTTTTAAAACACTTCGATTAACACCTTAATGATGCAAATGTTATATCTGGTTCGTGATATATAGTGAATGGAAGAAATGACCTTCAAGATCATGATGACTGTTGATGATTTTTATTTTTTTATTTAATGTTTCTTGTTATCATGAGTAAAAGTTTTGATGATGCTTTCACAAGCACTGCTTGGAATGTATAAATTTTATAAAAATTGAATACTGTCTTTCGTAAATCAGGTTAAAAATTTATTGTTTATTAAAAAAAACCTAATTTTTTGCACTTTTTTTTCTTAAATTAAAAAACGGCTCCAACAATTTTTTCCAAAGTTTGATAGAATCACAAAATTGCTAATACGCGTCGATTGACATATTGATCAAGGAAATCGTATGTTTGGTTCGCGAGATATAACGCATGACAGAAATGACCTTCAAAGGGTCAAAACAACAAACCCCCCCGACCGAAGTATCCCAAAAACTAATCAGCTCTTAAAATTGCAAAGACGCTTCGATTAACACCTTAACGAAGTCGATCAGACTTTGTTTACGTGAGTTATGCTCGTAGAAAAAAGTGTCCACGAACGTACGTACGTACACACACACACACATACATCTCCCTTTCTAAAAACACTTTATATATACTCTATAGACTTCAAAACGTAAAGAAATGTTGAAAATTTCAATTTCGATTTTCGAGGCGATTACAAGAAATTCCCATATACTGGGAAGTTAAAAATATTAAAAATAACCCGTTTATACATTGGTAAAATAAGGTAGACCCCTTAATAATCATTTCAATTGCATAAAAAACCTTTTCAAGGCTGGCACAAGAAAAAAAATATATTTTGAAAATGTTTTCGTCAATTATCTATAAAATACAGCAGAATAGAAAGTAACAAAACGTTTTTTTCCAATGTAATAAAGGCAAACTTTGATTCATTATAAAAAACTTAGATATTAACTCAGAGAGATTTATCATACGTTTTACAATAAATCTCTTGATAGGAAAATCGTTTGAAAAAATGCTTTGTGGATAATTTTCAGTTTTGTCAGAAGAGCTTGCTTATTAAGCAATCAATAGAAAGCCTTTTACATCACATTTAACCATGAATCTTTTTGTAAAGATAAACAAGGATATTTTTTTTGGAAAAAATGTTCGTGAAGATTTTCGGCAAGTTTTTATTACAGTAAGTTTTGAATTTTAATTTTTTTTCAAAGCCTAAAACATGAATACCATTAGTTTTTCAGATTTCAATTGTATCGATGTAAATATTTAAATTTTAAGTTGATGTAGACGGTAAATCATAGTTTCGGCTTTCAAGGATGGAAACGCGATCACATGGGGGAAATAATCGGATACAATTTACAATTTCTTCAAGCTCTTTCAAGGATTTAATTTCACTAAATTTGTAAAATCACGATCCATAAATAAAATGTAAAAACTTTTAAATCCAAGTTTACGAAAATATAACAAAATTCCTCAGATCTAATGTACTTGCCATTAGTGTTGACTTGGTGAAGATTGATATGCAATAATTATTCTTGAAGAATGGAATCACGTTTAGAAAAGAAAATGTAGCTCAAAAGTCTCCACATTTTCATTTGAACACATAAAATGGAAAAAGATATTTCATTCATGGCTTAAAAAAACTTTAAAAGTTTCATATAGTCATAAATCTTTATAATTGTTTTAAACACAAGGGCTATCACAAGAGCTTTTCACGTGTATTCTGAAAATATAGATATTGGTTTTGTGTCGCTCATTTCTAAAAAAATTTGGCAACCCAAACTATTTTCTTGATATTTTGTCTCAATTATTGATTTGAATGATACAAAAATTCTTTCAGTTATTATGTTTTCTTCAGAACCCCAAAATTGTTCCACGGATTCACTTTAAAGTAACTATAAATTTACTAAAATTCTTATATAGTTTATCATATATTGCATTGTAAAAAACATCTGTAGTTTAGATTCGAAAAACAATTAGTTTTCCAATTTGCCACGACTCCTTAAACAAGTCATCCTTTACAATTCACAAATATCCATTTTGAAATTTGATTAGTATCTAAATTATTCTATATGTGTCTATAACTTGTATGCTATTCTCAATACCTCAATTCTACCACATGCAACACATACATGCATCACTAACGACTACAACTTTATGTTTAAAAATAAAGTTATTCAAATAAAAAAATTAATTGTGCACCAAGATATTTTTTTACAGAAAAGTACGTCACAATATTATTAGATCTTATTTTTAAAAATCAATTGTATTTTTTCTAGTTTTTTATAGATAAGACTTAATTTTGCAGCATGAAATAAAATTGTTGTGCTGTTTAATTCAGTACAATTGTTGGTGAAAAGGGACTAAAAAATTTCATTTTTTGTCTGAATCTAAGATGTGAAAAGGATATGAAAGTGTATTCGAAATTGTAAGTTTAAAATAAATGTCATGACAATGTAAATAGCAATTGCAAGTATTTTATGACGGAATTGCTTAATTTTTTGAGATGAGTTCGACTGTAAAATTTATTCATTGGTCGGAGTGTTTTTGATTTATCTACAAAACGATGCATTTGAACAATCTTTAAGATTTAATGGCAGTAATTTGGTTTAATCAATGAAATAGACTATGACGGCTTCGATAGTTTTTCCATGAACGATTCCTATGGAATTTTAATAAGAAAAATTTCTTCTAAAATTCATCCTAAAAAGTACTATTGAGAGAAAAATTGCGAAAAATTAATAAACATTTGCTCATGGTAGTTATTGTAAAATCCAAGTTAAAACAATTGACAAAAATTGTTAAAAAACAACTCTGCGTAAAGTTGATCGAATGAATTTATAAAAAATAATAATAAATTCAAAATTAATATATAATGATATGTATAGAAATTATTATTCATTCATCGGTAGCCCAAAAGTACACAAAACTAAGCTGAATTTAGGATCTTTATAATAGAGCAGCTGGAAGATGTTTTTTACGATTTTTTTGTCTGGATTTCTGGATCTAAGAATGTAATGTGTTCTAAATTTTACTAATTATATACTAAACCAAATCATTTATGTGTTAAGAAATCAAACATATAGCGTGGAAAATTTGCTCGGCTGTCTCCAGTCAACTGATATTCGAATAATAATTTAATATTTTCCAATTGAAACTTTTTATAAATATGTACATCCCATAAACTTTTTGTAGATTTTTTTCACAATTTTCCATGTAAATTTTTTTTTATGATGGTATTAAAATAAATGCAATTGAAAATTTTAGTGAATTTTCTTAGAATTTTCATTACAGAAATTCTATAATGACATTTTAATAAAACAAATATAGCTTTTCGGATAATAATATTTATCTGTTCTCAAGCAGCTATAGGAAAAATAAATAAAAAATGAAACTTGAATATAAATCGAAATAAGTGAAAACAATTTCGAAATTTTTTTTCCAAAAAACTTAGAGTTGCTGAGCCAAAAATAAATCATTTGATGGTAGTTTTTATTTTTCTCGCATTTAATGATTCCTTTGAATACTTTTTACTGTTTCTTGAAATTGTTTGAAATTATGAGAAAACGAATTTCATTTCAAGATTTCATTTAAAAGTTTTGATAGAAGATACTTTTTTGGGCATATCTTATTGCCGAAAAATTTCGTGATACATAAATAGTTATTTTAAAAAATGAAGATTTTATCAAATACATGTGACTTCATGTGTAAGAAGATACTCTAAACCAGTTTGTAATCTCATAAAAATATATTCAAACCATTAAGAAATCATTTCTTAAAAGCAAATCTATGATCAGCACGAATTTGTTGGAAAAGGTGCTTTAGAAAAAAAAACTATTTAAAATTTACTTTGAGAAAAAAAATAGCTCTACACAGCTTTAAGATATTTTTAAAAGGGCTACCACTTAGCCCTGCATGGATAAACCATTCAAAAAATTCTATAAAATAAAAATTATTTAGAGTGTCGACACTTCAAATTTCTTCAAATTAAGGCCTGAGGTGTTTGCGCTGGAAAACATATCAGAAATTGGCTTTTCTCACAGAGCAGATAAATAAATAATGATTTCAATTGATAGGTGTTGATTTTTTCTCCTTGCAAAAGATTTTACCATTGAAAAATTGTTGATAAGCTTCACATCAATTTTAAAATTCCACACAATTGGACAGTGACAAGGATGAACATTTCTTGTAAGTCCAAGTCAGGAAAATGGCAGTGAAATGTTTTTCAAATAAATAAAATGGAGAGTAGAATAAATTTTTTGTAAGTCAAGCTGTTTATCTTGAAGAATATCCTGCGAATGTGATAAGTGACACGTTCAAAGATGGTGCCTAATCTTTATTATGAAGTCAGCAATGAAATTCAAAAATCTCAGTCAAAAAATGCAAAAATTGTAAAGATTTTGTCCTGATTTCAACTCAATGATTGACTTTGGGTTATTATTTATGTAGGAAAAATCGATTCATAATCTGGACATTTTCTGTCGTCCTAAACTTAAAGAGCGTATCTCAAGAATAACCAACTTTGATATATTGGTTAACATTTTGTCCAGGACATGTTTCAACAAAATAAAAACCAAATCGTTTAAGACTTCTTCTAAAAATGGAACTTATAGGTCGTTAGCAATCTATTGAAAGCACAATCAGTATTTTTGGAAAATTACGTCGGCAGAAAATAATTGGCTTTTTTGGCGAATAGCAAATTTTTAGTTTAGAGTCTAGACTCTCGGGCTGTTCGGATTTTATTCTATAATTCACTGAGGAGTCGCATTGTACATAAAACCAAAACTCTTGTAAAAAAAACTCTATGCAGAATATTCAACAAAAAACATGTCCTAAAATGTATACAACTGACTTAAAAAACAGGATTTGGCACAACAGATTCGCATCTATAAATTTTTTACAAATAATTTCTATTAATGTATGTTATCAGGCTTTCTGTCGATTTTTGATTAGAATATTTTTCAGTATTTTTTTCTACTTATTTACATTGTCAATAACACTTTTGATGAAAGCTAGAGGATGAGAACCTTGAAAGATATGCATTCTATTTGCATCTTCCTGAGCAAAGTATGAGCAGTTCACGAAGTTTTTGCATACTCGAAAACTTTTTTGGAGTGTAAGAAATGTGATAAAAAGAAGTGATGAACCTAAAATATCTAAAAATCTTTGATGTATTTAACACTAGTGGACTTGTGCATTTATCATTTCGTTTTTCTTTTACATTATATTCATATCTTCTATTCAAAAGTGTTTGTCGATCAACGAATCTAAGAAAAACAACACGCGAAATAAGAGCAGAATATGAACAATATTGCAGTGATTTGTGATCAAAAATAAATACTTTTATCTGAACAATTCATCTAATTCAGTTGGAAAATCTTGGCAAAATCTAAAAATAATGTGATGTTAATAATGTTTAATGCTATATGAAATTTGGTTAGCAAAAAGCGAAACACCTGACTAAAGTGAGTGATTAAAAACCAAATGAATTGATGTATATATTTTATATTAAATGAAAACTTAATATTAGCATTAGTATTTCTTCTCTCACTCTCTTCAATTGATTGGAAAAATAATTTTTGGGTTAGGTTTTCTTTATTTTTTCATTATATAAAATCGTTGGAAAGATGTCTCTTTTCTGTAGAAAAATTCAGTAGTTAAAATATTTAAAATAATTTTTAAGCATTAATATACTTGATATGGGATAATAGATATTGAATGTTGATTATACAAGCATAATAATTTGTTTACAAATATGAAAATTAAATTTTGTAGGTATGGAGCAAAAAATTCAAATAAAATATTTTGTCGTTGATTGAAAATATTTGAAATAATTTTAATTGAGCAACATAAAAAAGTGTTGGCAGCAAAACTCAACTCATACTTTGAAAATGAATTTGAATCTATGATTATATATTTAAAATAACAACATAACGTATAGATAAACGTATATGGCATAGAGTTATGTTTATTATGTAAAATGTAATTGATACAATGTCAACATGTTTATCTACTATTTATGGAAGCGCCTTTAAGATCGATTTATATTTCATTATAAATTTGAAGGAAGCGCTAATTGATTAATACTTTTACATTGAACATCTATAATTGTAATATGATATGAACCCGAAATAATTGGAATTGAGTATTTTGTAGAAAATTTGCCTAAGATTGAAATGATCATGAGCGTTTAAGGGTTGTTTTAGTTTTTCTAGTTTCAGAGAACATATTTGAGCCCTAAATAAAGTAAAAAAATATTTCCAAAAGCTAGAAATAATTATAATTTAGATGCTGACTCAACTTAATAATCAATGGTAAGTGTTAATTAAAGCTCAAACGGTTCCTTCTACCACAAAATTTTCAACCCTACTCAATTCCAATCTCAAGCAATTTTCACATTTCCCACAATTCCACTTAAAAATTACAGCGTCTGATTTGAATTAATCTCAATTAAATGCATTTTTGAAAACAAACAAAAAATATAATATATACTCAAACTACTTTTAATACTCACGGGAATATTTCAAATATTTTATTTTCAAATTTTTTTTTATATAGATATGATGTATGTATGTTTGTGTTTTTCGTTTAATTTTCTTTCATAAATTCATAGTGGGTACCATAAAAGAACAAACAAACTTTTTTTTTATTAAGAGAGTAGAGAAGATTTTGATATCGTACCGTTTCGCTCACCTTCTTGTCCCACTGCAGGACATAGGGTACAGGATGATCGTTTGGAAATTCGACGTGACAATTGAATACAACACTTTCACCCAATATTGCTGTAATGTGTACAGCATCTTCTGCTGAAATGAAATTGAAAAGAAATGGGAGAACTGTATTAGAAAAATTCTATTGTTGGAATTATTTGGAGGAAAAACTCTTAAAAACTAGAAGTAGTAAGAAATCAGCATTAATATGAATCAAAGATGGTTTATCACGAATAAATTATTGTTGCTCATTTTAAATACTCGAAATGGGGCGAAAACAGACGAGACTTTTATTTAAATTTTTATTGTCAATGAAGATTCCTCTTTGAAAATCATAATTATGATATCCATCTATAATGATCCAATCCTGTATCGTAGGCAATCGAGACAACACATTAATTCGGAACCATGTACATTTCATAATTGAATTCATTTAGAAACATTTATATTCTCGTTGCACTGAATTTATGCATTTATTATAAACTATTTGATATCCGTTATATTTGAACGATATCGATCGAACGTTGCTGGCAAATTAATAATAAAGTGAAAGCACACATACAAAGCCACATAAAAAATAATAGTTCGTAAATATTATAACAAAGATTGCCACAAATTTTTGAAATTTAATTTATGTTTTCATAAAATGTTCATGATTTCATACGCAAAAAAAATATTTTTACAATTTTGAATTTAAATTATGTTTGAATTTGCAGTTGTTTCTTACTCTGTATTCACAATATTTTCTAAAATCAATGTGATAAACCTCAAAAGTCTGTTTTGCTTTAGATGCTTCTTCTGATTTAATTTTCAGGATATAATAATAACCGAGGGTGGTTTATCAAGGTAGGTTTATCCACGTTTATAATGCAGAATCGCACACGTTAGGTCGTGGCGAGGTGAGCTCAGGCAAAGTCATCGGTGAGTGACAAGTTCTGCTGACGATCGTCGTCTCACGAATTATAAGGCCACATGGCGGTCGTAATTTTTATATAGTGTGAATATTATGATATTTTGGGATTAAAAATGCGTACGGTTTGATGGCGATATTGACTAAGTATGCCGAGGCTATAATGTAGCCTCGAAAGACAGTGTTAATGTTTTTTTTTGCTGAATCTCACATAATGAGATGTTCGGCGAAGGCTAAAGAAAACAGCTCACACCCGTTTTTTCGGTTAAGGGGAGAAATAGGGTTATGACAGCGTTTTCTCAATAATTTTCATGATTTTTTTATAGTATAAAAAGTCAATATAATTTATTGAAACCTTGAGAATATTTTAAACATATATCTAAGTATATACTATGAAATGTTTAAGGAATTTCCTTGAAAAACACCGAAGATATTAGCGACCCCATATTGCAGGTCACAATCAGACTCAGCATTTTGCGTACCACCTGGAAGGCGCAATTTTCATCTGAAATCAAACGAGGTTGGAATTTGCTTATATTGTATGTCTCTCTTCTATATAAACCTAAATGTTATCAAAAAAAAATAGAAAATTGAAATTTTTTACAGGATTCAATGAAAAAAGGCATGATTTTTGCCATTTTTTACAACATTTTTGGGAAAAAATAATTATTTTTAATAATGATAATATTCCGATTTTAGGTTCAATACTATGAAGAAAATAACTGCCAATTTACAAAACGATTGGTTGAAAACGTTTCAAACTAGCGTGTAAACGCGTTTGAAAAAATAGTAGCGCTCGGGACCTGAAGGAGAGCTACTAACTTTAGTGGCTTTAACAATAAAACGAGTCGGAATTTTCATTTAAAATTTTGGGAACATATTTTTCAATAGTGTTACTAACAATTTATGAAATGAAAAAATACGATTTTTTAAACCGTCTAACCCTATTTCCCCCCTTAAATTGGGCTAGTCTGCCAGCAGTCACTGAACCGTTTTTCTTCGAAAGGCCCAGTTGACACTGTTATCTCAGAATTGAACGTCCGAGAGGTGGAACGCACATCTTGTTGGATTTCATTTTCTAGAAACAATCAAAAATGACCGTGCAATCTATTATTATTTCTATTTGTATTAAAACCAAAGATATTCAGCTAGAATCCATATTTTCATCCAACAGAACTAAAATTGAAGGTAAAGATTACAATGTTTGTCCTGAAAAGTTGTCTGATTTGATGAGGCCTGTTGAGACTATCTGCTTCCCCAACAATTAATCAACTGTTTGTAATGAATCCAAGTGATAGCAACCGTACATGCACGAGTGTGAGAAAGCTGTTAAGCCGTGCGATCGTCATCCTCTTGGACGAGGAAAAAATAAGAAAAAAAGATTGGTTGAATGACGGGAGATACCCTACCTGCTTAAGGGCGGGGTAAGGTTAATTCGTACAAAAAAATGCATGCTTTTGTGAATTTTTTGTGACAATACAGTTAAAATCTCTGTATTGAAACCAATGGTACATTAAAGTATGACACTCGAAGAATATTGTATAAAATTTTAACGAAGAAATATTAAAAAATACGGCAATGGCAGCAATTATTCGGACGTGCCTCGAAAAAAAGTAGAATTGCGGTACCCCCCATAACTTTGTGCCGGATCATTTGAAATCAAAAAAAATGAAAGTTCATTCGTTAGATAATAGTTTTCCACAGCTAACGCTGGGAGGGTTTTTTGAAATTTCAATTTTTTACTTTTTTGGAACACTTTGAAGGGAAAAACGCGATTTTTTGCGAAAAACATCGGCTAATTTGTTATTGTAAAATAAAAATTATTAACAAATTTGTTAAAGCTCTCCAGCGTTACCTCGTAAATTATGTACAGAGATAATGTTCAAAATTTCAAAAGGGTCGGTGCAGTAGTTTGGAAGTTATAAGAGCACTGACTTTGAAAACGTGAGTTGTGGGGAAAACGCTTTAAAGTTTTGATCACTAAAAAATCTGGTATAAAACGTTCATAAGCGAATTTTATCATAGCTCATAAATCTGTCAATTTTACTTGAATCGACTTGAAATTTTGACACAAAAAAATACCTTTTAATACTTTACCCCCCCCCCCTCCCTTAAGTAAAATTGGTAAACAATGTAGTGCCTATTTTCATTATATTAAGAGTAAATGCTTTGTTTGTTTGTTTAATTAGTTGGTTAGAAATTGCATTATATTTTTACCAAAAATATATCATTCCTAATTAACACCAAACTGACAATTTTGTACTCTTCAAAAATTGAGTCTGCAACATACAATAAAAGATACTTAAGATTCTGAGGACATGAAATGCAATGCTCAAATTTGTCTGCTAAAATCTCTGCTTTAGTAATTGAAATCTCTTACACAACTTCCTGAATTTGGATGAATTAGTATCTAATATGAAACCAAACTCAGAAACTCAGGCACTCAGATTGATTTTTCTGAATTTTGGAATAAAACAGTTTGATTCTTGTAACAAAATATTTTCTTAATTTATAGGAGGGCCATCAATCCATTATTAGTGTTTCACTTTAAAAATAATCTCGAATTGTAATCTTCAAATGGGTTTGAATGAAAATTGAGTTCGTTATAGAATAGGCTTATGTTTTTCAATGTCCAAGGGTTAAATGAGGATAGTATTTTCAACATATTTTTGAACTACTCAAAATGCTAACGACTGAATACCTTAATGATCTAACCAACAAAGTACTTTCGCTTCAACAAACAAACATTCTACCACACTACCAAAGATTTAGCCTCCTATGTTTTCATTGACACGAGGAAAATCTACATTCGAAGGAAATCACTTTTGCAAACAAAATGCTTTTCCTATTTCCTATTCTCGTTTCTATTCGAGAATGTTTTCCCAAGAACCAAAGCTTCGGCACCATTGTCTTCCCGCAGTGGCACCAGGTGTATTATGGGAATCCCTAATGCTTGCCGGGTTGACTGTAAAACGGCTAGTCTCGAATGCATCCTTATCGCTGTCGTTGCCTTCTGTCGCTGGAATCATAGGAGTTACAGGAGTCCCACGAGCAGTGACACCAACTTCTATTTGCTGAAAACTTATCCACGTCCAATTAATAGTCACCGTGCGGAGTATTATTGTTCGCCAATTAAGGGTGGCTCCTGAAGTAATTGGCGGATATTTGCATTCCGGAAGATTCCCAGCACTCGACGAGGAAGAATGCATCCGCGTTAGATAATGGCAAAGTTAATCGGCACTAACCGTGTGTGAAATGATATATGGCGACACAATGTACATACTTGGGAAAGTACGATTCGAGTGGAGAACCCTTTATTGAATTTGCATATGTAATTGCTTGCTGTTGCCCTGGGACCCAAGACATATATTGGTCTTGTTGAAGTGAAGTTATGGCTTTTTCTTAATAGTTTACTCTAATTGCACCTTCACGCTTGAATGTCAGGTAGCGTGGCACCATAGCTATTAAGGGGTTGTTCACTAATTCCGAATTTCCCTTGTTTGCTTGCATAAGGTTTCCACTTGCGTCCACTTAAATGGATTTTGTTTGAATAGCGACCGTGAATAGTTGCGAGTGGAACAAGGATTGCAACAGTATTTGCCGGAATGCATATCATGATTATAGAACATTGATTAAGCCTATGTAATACATCCTTTAAGCAAACTATCTTGGAGCAAACCTTCTTCATTTCAGTTTTCATTATTAACACACATCTCACCATAAATCTATACGTGTGACTTCCTAATGAGCTGTTGTCGACACACCATTAAGTTTCCGAAGGACCTGATCATGCATAATGTACAGCATATTATGATTACTTATGAATCGCTTATTCGGTTTCGTAAATGTCTCACCCATGTCCCTGGAGCGCTTCCGCCTAATTTAACAGTCTATGGAAATCACGTTCCACCTCTCCTCCATCACATATGAATGAGGACAATTATTAATCAGAAGCAAACATGATTCTAGCAGCCATTCTAGGACTGCAAGCAGCAACGAAACACGGCAATAACGTCTCGAGCACAACGTGACTGGATCCTTAGTGGCAGGATAAGATGTCCTCGGCATCTTGAAAATATCTAATTGCCTTCGAAATGCATTACAATGAATAACATGAATGATGCCTTAATGCGCTGCCATGTCACGAGTTTGTGTACACAGTTCTTCAAAAACTTATCGCGACATGAGTGGCGTACAGCGTAAACTTTTTTGTTGTTTAAATCCTTCGTGTCACAGGACTCGGTTGGCATGGAAGTTGCAGCCGTGATGGCGCACTTCCCTAGCTAAACCATTAGCGAGCAAGTGATGTAGTGAAGTTCGCGTTGTAAGCTCTTTAGGATGATAATTTGCGTGTATTGTTTCGACGTTCCAGGGAAAGAGTGTAAAAAAGCATCTAATCCTTGTTAGCGATGAATATGTAATTTTGTGAGTGACGTCGAGATTGAACAATAGTAAACTTTTTGAAAGGTTGCATTTTTAGCGAAACTGAAAATGGAAATGAATGCGTTGTAGATAATGAGCGGATTACGTAAATGAGCCATGAACACTATGCAATTTTTGATATGCCAAGTTAATTTCTGTGTTGGCATAATTTGTAATTTGTAGATTAAAATGTTTGAAAGTTTTCAGAGAATTAAGTTTTTAAGTATGACCTGACTAGAAAAAATTGCCAGACCATAATTAGAGTCCGATTGGGCATGGCGGATACGATTAAAGACATAAATGTAACGTAATTGAATACTTACGAATTGATCAGTTTCTCTGACCAGAAATGCATACACATACAATAACAGCAAGGCTTATCAGTTCTAATGAAAACTTTTCTTTACTTTGAAAAAAAAAAACATCTTTACTCCGGCTCAAATCCATTTGTCGAGTGAAGTCGTCTTTATAGGGGATTGAACTTCAGTCTCATATGCTGAAACTGCCTATTATTCATTAAGACTGTTGCCAAACGAAAGGTTGAATGACACTTTTAGACCAGTCAAATTAATAAAGACTTGAGACTTGCCCAATATGTTAAGGTGCAATTTTCGCAAAAGGATTAAATAGAGGCTGGGTGCAGAGTATAAAGCAAAAAAAAAGGCTTCTAGGAAGTCTGCGTTGGGCGTCTTCAACAATTAAAGTTAGTTGCTATTATCTCGAAAACTGTTGAGACTACCAAAAAATTATTCAGGTTTTGTTTTGTTGAACATGAACCTTCCTATTTTTTGACGTTGAATTATCAGACTTGTTTGGGATCTTATACTATAATATTAATAGAATGCCAATTGTCACCAATCGCATCACAACTTTATGGTCTGGACATCCAGCTATGGTTCGAACGGGCTTATCATCAGGAAAGCCTGATATCCTTTGATATTTTGATGGTCCGGATATCCTGATTTGGTCCTAATCAAGAAAGCCTGATACAAATACCATAAGCCTGGATCCAACTTGTTCTCAAGAACATATGCCTTTAATGGCGTGACTCGCTAATGCCTGATCAGGACCTTATATATTGTGGTTCTTCCTTAGATCGATTTTTGTCTAGTCTAGTTGACAGACTTATATTTTTGAAAATAATATAGCTACAAAAAACTATTTGTTTCAAAGAAAAAGTTTAAAAAATTATGGCTCAGAGTTTGAAAATTTCAAACAAAAAACAACCAAAAACTAAAAAAACTATCTCGAAAATTCGCTTCATCGTATCCAGATTTTGACAATTTCATATAGATCGTGGTCATGAGGTTTGAATTCAGTAAAATTTGGTCTCAAAATTTGAAGATTATTATCATTGTTTGTAATTTTAATGTTTTTTATTTTGATTATATTTTTCAGAAAAAATTTTTCCACAATTTTTTCAAAATTTTCAAAATTTCCCACTTCAAAAAATATTTTTGCTTTTATAATTTATTGTTTATAATTCGTATGGACGTCTTGAATTAATGGCTACAATTTTCGTGCACTGATTTTCAATACAGAAATATGTAGCATTAATTTTTCTCGTTAGATTCTTTCATTTTTGATGTAGGTATTTCAGTCGAATTTTTTTTGATAAACTGATGCGAGTAAATTTTGTTGCATTAAATAAGTTCGCAATTTTTTCGACTTAATTCCACAATATTCAAAAAATTTAATTCACGCTTTGTGTATACTTTCATCCTCTCTAAAAATTAAAAATATATTTTTCATTCTATGATTTTATTTTCTCGGGAAACGAAGGATTCAAATAGTTTACTTATAAATGCTTAGGCTGCTAGTAATTTTTGATAGAAATTTTTTCTCGTTTTCGGAATTTTAAAATTCTGAAAATTTTTCCATTGAAATTCAAGCTGTAGATATTATTTTTGGATTTTATATATTTTGCAAAGGCACGAGAAAATTGCCATTTTTATGGTTCTACCTATTTTCTCGAAACATTAAGCCCAAATGCAAAAATACTGAGAATAATTTGGTAGTTTCAATCAAAAAAAAAACAAATGATATAATTCTTGAATATATATGCATTTTTTTGGAAATTTAAAATAAATTTTCACTGTGTTATAAAGTTTGAAAATATAATTTTTCGAAGTAAATGGTACCGTGCGATAAAATTTTGTAGTCATTGCACTGCGAATGATGATAAATCATGGTCACCCAGTATAATACTTTCCTACCTGCTGCATATATAAAAAATGCTTATGGCTTTCAGCTTAATCGTATCCTGGTATACTAAAAAAAATCTACAGTTGATGATACAACTAATCGAACAGTTACTGCTGAAAAACTGAGCATACAATTCACGAAACGATCAAGATAACCGAGACTTCGGTTGGTTAATAAAGGACTTAGCTTTTAATCTTCGACGGAATGTGTAAGTTTCTGAGAACTTAAGATCAAATTAAACAGGGACTTCATTGGTACATAATAGAATCTAGTTACAGGAGTGTAGCAAAATCGGACCAAAAAACGCAAGAGTCACTCACCTGGTGTGATATTATCAGCTATAGTTTGTTGTGTTATTATCGCAATAACAACGATTAGTGTAATATAGTAAAAACGACTAATTTGTTGAATTTGATTTGCAGGATTTTTCGCTGTTTGCTGTTGATTCCTTTGTGAATTTGTGGCGAACGATCGCGACCGGCTTAATGCCTTACACCACCGGAAAGACCCAGGGTCCGCGAGCACGCCCATGCCTCTGGTCCCATAGTCACTGCCGCTAACGGATCGTCGTCATTGCAGCGGCGTCACCTGAAAATTAAAAAATAATTAAATTAAATTATTGTAATTATTGTTTGTCGAAATACTAGTAAGTATTTTGTTGTAAAAAGCTGTAAAAATTTCTAACGCAGGGAGGTGATGCCGAGAGCATTAGCGCTGGTTAAAGTCCTTGGACAATTCCACCGCAGCCTTCGGGGAGTGCCGTCCTCAGTGTCTGCAGTCGGACATAACCGAAGCACGCTTGGGAGCCTTACCAGGGGTCAATCTGTTACCAAGAGGACCGGGACCCACGGAGGTAAATAATCCCTCCAGTCGCGGTGAAGACCCCCTATAGGAGGGTGCGCTCAGTAGGCAAACTGGTACTCCCAAGTGGTGGTGGAAGGGTGCTTGGTTGTTACTTAAAACGAAGCCGCGGCCGAAGAGGCCCGTGACTTTAAATCACCTTGATAGGTAGTTACGTTAAGCCAACTGAGACATTCTGTAAGATATTCTTTAAAATTGACCAAGTATTATTTTTTGTTTTCCTCCGATAGTTGATTTAAATAACTAAATTCGAATTGATAATAGATTTATACTGAATGAAATAACCCAAGAAAAGAAAAAAAATATTCTGAAGTTTTGCAGCTCAACGAACGATGCAAAATATATACTTAAAGGACCCCATCACCTCAGGATCGATAAAAATTCATAAAAAGTAGCATATATTTTCGATCTCGAAACGGATCAATATTGCTCAATGACATATCATCCTTCATAACCATTCCAGCTAATGAATTTATCAATTTGCTAACCCTCCTCCTTCGAGAAAAGAAATCGTGTCACACTTTCTCCAAAAAAAGGTAATCGGAACTGTTTTAATGTTCCTTTTTTCCAAACTTTATTGCTTCAAACGATTTTTACACTATAAAGACATAATCTTGTTCCTAGCACCATTTCATTTGGGATGTCGCAAAAGCAAGGACTTTATTGTCCGGAAGGGGATGATTAAAGTCATCGTGACGCCTTAGACAAGACTTATGGCTAATGTGCTAGTCATATAAATGTAGGGTTATGTACGTACATCACCACAGGGAACAAATAACAGCTCCTGTGAAAATCTATATAAATTGAGCGTTCAAACAGGAGCAATTTTATGACTATCATAAATTAACACGAAGCCAATATTTTTACGACATAAATTTCTTGGATTTCTGTTAAGATAGGTAGTGAAGGCTTCTGTTTTTCAAAAACATAAATCAAGGGGTAGGTTTTTCAAAAAGGATTTTTGGATTATATTGTCAGAGAATTAATCAAGCGAAAAATAGTTTTACTTGCCTAACAAGTTTCTATGCCAGATTTTCAATTTATTTTTGGAATAAATTTAAACCGAATAAAATAGATTTTCACATCAATTTCAGTGAAAAGCTAAGCAACCACTCATTTGGTTACAAAAAATTTGGCTCGAAATTTTATAGTCCGTTTATAATGTGTTGAATATTTAATCACAAATAAAAGTGGTTCGCAACTACTTTTGGTATTAAAATAATTTCAAAGAAAATTTTTCGTTTGTAATTAACTCATTAAAAATTAGTTTTTAGGCATGGTAATTTTTTCAGCATTAAAATTCAATGAATTTTCGAATTTTCATTAAAAATATGTCAAATGAAAATTATTTTGGCATTCTTGTTTCTCCTAACTAATTTCACAATCGGTGATGAAATTGTGTTGGAATGCGTCAATGCATGCAGAAATGAAATTTATTATTATCTAATTATGAAGAATACATATTTTTTATGCTAAGATATTTTACGCATGTCGCGATTCTCGATAACCAGAAAAATAAAATTTTTGTTTCAAAATAAATTCAAACACATGCTTTTCCTGATTATTTGAGAATATTTTGCCATGAAACAGTTATTATAAAATTCCAAAAAAAAACTGCAATATAACAATTTCAGAGAAATTTACATAAAATTTTTCAGAAATTCGCTTGCAAAATGTACTTTTCTAAATAACCTTTTCACATAAATTCGTCGAATAAATTTTTGAGATAAATTTCTCCCCAGAAATTCCTCCAAGCAGTTTTTGGCATAAGTTTTCTCAATAATATTTTTAAAAAAATTAATTGTGCAGAAAGTTTTTCCGATTTTTTCTGGTTACAAAGTTTCTTCTTAAAAATTTGGTCTATTTGCAACTCTTCGGTTAGTTGTATGGCATGATTTATTTATGATTTTAATTTTATCTTCTTTTTCAAGTTCATGTATATTTTCGGACAAATTTTTGGTGAATTATTTTTAATATCTTGCTGTAACAATTGCGGTGGAAAATTTCAAGCGTTGATATTCCGCGAAAGCATTTTTTTTGCTTTTGATGTTATTTAACATTAGTTAGAATAGTTTTCGTTGATGTCATAAAATCTTTTGAAAATTTGGTTCTGAATGAAACGCAACATGTTTATTTTATCCAAAAAAATCCTGTAGACTCCTCGAAGAAATTATTTTGATTGAATTATTTTTTGATACTTCAGGATTGATAAAGTTATTATTGAACATAAATGTTTGGGCGTCATACTTCATTGAATGATTTGTTAAAAATTTCTAGGAAAAATTATCGATATTTATGAATGGAAATTAATTGTGTAAAAGTTATTTTTGAATGAAAATTTTTATTCAAAGGTTTCATATCGGAATATGTAAACGAATAATATCCAAATTATTTTTTGACAATTTTGTGTAAAAACCTTCTTCCAAAAGAAACTTTATTGTATTTTTGAGGTAACATTTTGGTAATCAAAATTAAAATCAACAATTTTTGGAAGAAAGTATGGATGTATTTTGCAGCAAGTTTTTTCTAATAATAATAGCAAGTTTAGTGAAAGCAGTCGCTATTTTTCTTACAGATAAAGTTATTCACATTTTTGCGGGTTATTTCCATGATGCTTTGCAGGAATGGGGAGCCTAGGATTTAATTTTTTTGGGAAAGTGATGATCATTTTACCATAAAAGTTGGAACATTTATTTTTATTTTTCCGCAAGCAAATCGTTTAATATTTCGCAAACGTTTTGAAGTTTAAATATTTTGAAAACCGATCCCAATTACACTCAATTTTTTTTAAAAGACGCTCGTTTGAGGCGACAATTCAAGATAATGGTCATAGTATCAAAATTGTGATTAGTTCATCCCAGTTAAGTACTATTAATTCCATTCATACATCAATTTTGTACAAATTCGATGCAATTTCAAAACTCAATCGTCGTACAATTTAATTACGTCTTCTGCTGAATTTTCAAAACTCCTTTTCCTATTCATTCGTCACTTTATTGCCCTTCGCAAGATTCATTTGCATTAAACTCTCAACGAACTTAGTTTCTCGTTAGCAAATTTACAATGCACTTCACCTTGAAGAAATACTTCACAAACTACTTGCATAAATAGTATAACAAAACCCATTAAAACAATTATGAATTTTCAGTTACAAGACTAAGCTAGGATTCTGCTCATCAAAATTATTATGCAAATTACCGGCATAATATCCGTCACAATCAACGAATGGCCAAAGTGCAATAGCAAGGACACTTTAATTTTGCATCGCTTGATTACAGAGTCTTCACACCTTCTACATTATCTGCAGAACTCATTGTCCTAGATACTGTTATTTATCCTTTGGCAAATGAGTGCAGGCGAGAGACAATAAGTGCATTTATATTTTTCTAGGCCAGTTGTAATGGACAAAACTTTAGTTTTAACTTCAGCTTGCCATTATACCGGTCTTGCTGGCAGTTGTACTCTTATATTTTTGTTGCGATGGCCTGCATGATGGCGACAGGACGACTTGACAACGAAGACGATATCGCCAGCGTATCTACTCTTGTGCACACTTTGTTCAAGAAATGTACAATTAGCTTCTGCAGTGTACAAAGTAAGGATGCTCCTTACAATGTATCCACGAACTGTTTGCAGTGTCCTTGCCTTCCACCGCTGGGCTTGACCGAATTTCTGTCGCTGCCAGCCCTACAGGACAGGACCTTGAAGTCTGCAGGGAACGAGCGTGGCGTAGTAAGGATCATTTTTTCCTTAGCCACTGTTTAGAGCATGTCCAGCTCAGCGATTTTTCTCATTTTTGTTAATTTCGCTAATAGCCACGATATTATAAAAGTTTTCCACCCTTTTCAGCCCTGCAACTGTTCGCTGCGCCACCATAATCTTTTCGTTTACTATCCTTTTTTCATTTAAGCCCACAGAATAAAGTTTTTAGTTAGTTTCGAAACAAATTCCAAGTGGTGGGGAGAACGATAGAATGGATACGAACTCTACTGATGCGGCGGGAACGGAAGGACAATGCTGTAGTTAATTCCACTCTAGTTTGTATACGGGAAGTTCAATACGAAAAGAAAATTATGCAATTCAGCTTTTATCTCCGTTGCCTGTGAAAATGAGAAAACTCTCTTTTCTCGGTTTACGTGGGAGGACACAATTTCGGGTTATAGATAAGGTCTATCTTCCTATTTATTTCATCCGTTATTAATTGCATTGAGAAAGTTTTAGCTTCGAGAATCGTTACTTTCATTTCAAGACGGAACTAAATTGGTTGTTGTGAATTATTGTAAAAGTTTTAGTCCGAAATCCGTAGCTGGACATGAGTTTAAGATTTTTCTCTTCATTCTCCCGAAACGATTGAGTTGGCAATTAACGGAAATAATGGAAGGGATTTGAGTTGAAGATATGTTGACCAACGAAACTGATTGGGAAGGGAAGTTCCATTGAGATTGTGGATTTGGAGATAAAACTGATTGGAAATATGTCTATGGAAGGATATATTTTTTAGAGCTTTGGTAGTTTTGAGAATGGTATTGACTTTTCAATTTAAAAGAGGCGGATGGCTTTTACGTGATAGTTTTATTGTTTAGAATGATATAGCTTTGGGAAACTGAAAAGTTTCCATTATAGTATCACAAGTAAACATATTCATTCGTTTTGAATAGTCAAAATATTCCGATTTGAGGTGTTCTGCAGTAATTTTGAAGCTAACTCTTAATTTGGCGGTACACTTAAGATGCTTCAAAATTCATTTTAACTTGAGATAAGCAAAATCTGTTTAATCATCTAAGTTTTGAGTTTCGTCACTATCCAATTTATTTATATAAATGATTTTTAACGGAAGTTGATGTAATGTCTCGATATTATGATTATCGCTAAATGCAGCAAGAACTTTTGTTATATTGAAAATCATTGCATCTCTGTCCACAACAAATACCTCATATTAAATTGCAACCACAGCGATTATATAAATTCGATAGCAAATAAAGCCAAACTTTGAACATTTCTGAAAACATCCTCACCTAAAATTCAAAAGAGCTACACGTTCCAAACTATTTGAAAATACATCTTATTGCCGAACTATGTATATACAGAAAAACTAATTGTGAAGATAATCTTTAACAAGTAAAAAAACTCTAAACGAAAAAAATATGACTTCGACGCGCAATATTCTATATATGTGTTTTATTTGAATTTACCAAAAGAAAACAAAAGAAAATTTCTATAAAAGTTTTGAGTAACAAAAAAATGTATTTACAAAAAAATAAATGAAAATGGAAAACGTATGTTTCTTGTTTGGTCTATTTTTATGGAAACACATTTTTAAGGGATTGTAAAATTATTTCATATGAGAAAAACTGCGAGGCGAAATCAAATGCGATGAATTAATAAAGCCAAACTGTTTGATGGAGAGATATTTGTAAAAAAGTTGAAAAAATTCGTCAAAATTGATGGAGGTATGAGCCGTGAAGTAAAAAAAATCTTGCCAATGGTGGGATTTTACCTTTCAGGTATCATCAAGAAAATAAAAGCTTTTTTTTTATGATTTGTAAATGTATGGGTGAAGATATTGCATAAAATTTGTTTGAAGGTGGTGATTTAAGCATGCAAGAGTTTTAGAAAATAGATTTCAATTTACGACATATTCCTCAATTTTTAATACGTATGTGACTCGATTTGAAAAGTCTCATTGATAAAACGACAATGTATTTGTATGAAATATCAAAAAAATTATATTTATGCGTTAAAAAAGCCCAATTTTTCCAATCATCAGAGTGATTTCACATTTTAAACACAGTCAACAATCAATCAAATGGTTAACATTTTTTCAAATTCATAATAAAATTGAAAAAGTCAACTTTTGAACAAAAAATAATAATTTAAATTTATCGAACAGAAACAAGGCTAAGAAAATGACGTGAAGAAATGTAATTACGTTTAAAACGAATATTATCTCAGAATTTTTAATTTAAATGGTCTTTTAGGTTACGATATAAAAAAAATTAACTATTTTTTTCAATAGAAAGAAGAGAGATATCATTTTGAAATTTTGTGCATATGTTGATTGGAACTTTGGATGTTCAATTTTTTTTTAAAATTTTTTATTGTTTGTTTTACTACTTTTAAAAAAACATTAAAAAATTACGGTGGACGTGATTTCAGGTGGCTGAATTATCTGGGGAAAACGAAACGGTAAATTAAACCTTGTTTAGGTGCCTATGTTAAGTAACGGAAAAGTTTTTTTTCAATAAAAAATAACAAAATGGTGGCCTATTTTTAAAAAAAGAACTGATTTTTATGGGTGGAATATTGGGTGAAAATCGGAAAATTTGATACTGATCATAATGATTCCGCTATCGGCTATAGCACATATTAAAAAATCAGAGTGATTGGTCGAGCATTTTTCCTTAATCGTGTCCGCCATCTTGAAAAACAGGAATTCAAGAAAATCGCGTTCACTTATTTCTACGATTGTTTTAAAACGCTATATACTTCTACTTTGCTATGCTTGGGCCATACAAAATTCCTTCCTCTTTTCATACAGCTCCTGACTAGCTAATTGAGCATCTATGCGAGCTGTTCTGATTTTGGAAAAATGTAACCTAAAAGACCCCTTAAACAAAATGTTTCGCAACACGTTAAAGACAAAATCCGTGAAATTCGCATTTTCCTAGCAAATATGTCCATTTATTACCTTATTTTCTACTCAAACAGTTTTTGGCCTTAGTTTATTTTGCATAAATTGTTGATTTATTTGTTATATTTTCTTCTTTCAATTTATATTTATCATTTATTTATGTAATCATATTTTGCATTTAATAAGTTATACTGGTAAATTTTTAAAATAAATTGAAAACTAATTTCTAGAAGAAAAAAATTTAATACATAAATTTTGCCACAAATATGTACATATAAATAAAAATTTGCTTTCTTGAAAGAGATTACATCGAAACACAAATTTCGATTAGAATATAAGTAACTATTTCGATTTTTTTTATAAATTATTTTGAACCAAGGCTTGTAATAATTATTTTCGAAAAAAATTAGGCGTCACTAAGCATCAGGCTAAGAAAAAAATAGATTTTTCTCTTAACGTTCATGAAAACAATTTCAGAAAAATGTAAATCTGAAATTACTACAGAAAATTCTATTGATAACATTTTTGTATTTAATAATAGCCCAAAATATTTTTTCCATTCTCTAAAATTTCTTCGGAAAATGAGTTTAAAATTCCAGTAAAATATCTTTACAAAAATTAGTGAGGTTTACAAAAAAATTGACTTCACAATTTGAATGAAAATATTTCAGGCAGATTTTTTGAGCTATTTCACCGTTGAAATTATTTTCAGTGTTTCAATAAATCATTTCTTTTAGTTTCTATTTTCGCTGGAAAAAAAACTGGAGTAATATTTTTGCAAAAATATTTTAGGCAAATCCTTATTTAATTTGATTGGAAGCGAGTATAATGTCGTAATGATCATTTCTAAAATTTTCGATTCGCCTATCTTTTTTTGTAAGGCTTTTCGGATATTGAAGAGCCCTACTTTTCTGCCGCAAGTTTTTTGGATAGTAAAATAATGATTATATTTTTGAATATTTAATGGTGTTTAAAAACCGACTGCAAAAGCAGTAAGTGATTTTAAATTTCTATTTTGGCGAAAATGAAAGAATAGAAGAAATCCATCTACTTAAATATATTTTTGCTGATCAAGTATATTTAGTGACCGTTTATTTAAGACTGATAAATCTAAATAAAATACGTTGCTTAATGAAAACTGACTATATTGTAGTTATTTAAACTGCAAGCAACCTTTAGATATAATGGGAAGCAGTGGAATCAATCAATTATAATCATTAATTAAACATTAATTAACTGAAAAATGATGCTTTTTGAGAAAAAATATATGCACAAATCTATATATCGTGATACATTTCATTTCCATGCAAATTCGTAAAAAAAAACATTTCCGGGACGTTTTGATGCGTACATAAGTAAATACAAAATTCATACAATATCAGTTTATCCCTGTTTAAAATTAATCAATACTCATACCACATTTTCCTAACAATACCGCATTAACAAAATGCAGAATATTCTAACGAATCCATTAGTATTATTGGTTGAATGCACTTCAACAACATCAGCATTAGCGCGTTGTCGTCCTTAAAAATGGGCTTCAATTATGGCGAATTTCGCCTTCACGTCGGGATCACTTCCAATGGTTGCCATTTGGAATTTTTGAATAATACAAATCAGCATCAATTGAAATTATTGAAAGTTGAATGGAAATCGTGTAGGGGTTATGAAATTTAATTTTGTGTGGTGCATTTAGAGTAGCCACAACCAATTTGGCATTATTCAAAGTTATGTTTGAGTTGGTATTTCAAATGGGGTAGCTTTGATGTGTTGCGGTGGTGGTCTGTTCGATTAGTCTGGTGGCTAGAATGGTGAATTAAAGTAAATGTGATTTTTAAGCAGCTTGAATTAAATGGAAATTGCTGAATAAATTTATCTGAGTAAGCCACTTTGCTTATTAGTGGTGTCTAACGAATTGAATGAAAATCGGGATATTGTAGATATTTTGAATTGTACTAGATGTGTTCTAAAGGAAACAGTATAATTTTTGATATACCAGCAAGAAATATTCATTTTAATGTATGAAATAAGCAGTTTGGATTCTGTTTTTCTAAAATGCATTTATAGATTGCTATTAAAAATGTGTTGATGTTAGCAAAGTACTGCTGACTACTCAGAAAAACGAAACTAAAATTCAATACTTGCAAAGTTTCATGCAAATTCGTGCGTATTTGCTGAAATTTCTTTCAATAATGTGCAAAACGAATATACGTGTACTACATTATTGTTGGTAGCATCGTTTTAAAATGAGAAAAATTTAATTAGTTTACGTTCAATATCTTTTGATCCAAATTGTTGGTTGGTCCACATGAAAATTTTGAGCAAATATCCTTAACATTTGCATTGTAAAGAAAAATTTGAACAAAAAAAAATTAACTTCGAAATAATTTTTGTGTCGAATTGTGAAACAAAATTCTTTTAAAATATTTGCAGCAAAATTTCTTTAATTTTTTTTTACAAATCGATTTTAAGGAAAATTTCTAAGATATTCAACAAAACAATTTATCTTCTGTCATTCTTTAATTGTTGAATCGGTTTAATTCTTAAACCAAAGAGGGGCGAAAATTAGATTTCTAAACATTATTTTCTTATTTTTGTTTTGATTTCAAAACTCGGATGTAGATTTTACATCCGATTAGGTACTATAAAAGTTTACAAATTCGCCTACAAGTTTTTTGTAAAATCCACTGAATTTCTAGGTTATTTTTCATGCAGCTGCTCATACTGTATTTTTTAATTAATGTTGCCTTTTCATTAATGATCTACCCCTGATTATCAAACTTAAGGGGTTACATAGGTCTTGAAAGAAAAACAAAAACAAATTTTTCGAAAAATTGTATTTTAAAAAACAAAAATCTGTTTTATTTAAAATTTGCAAACATTCTTTTTCAGCTAAAAACATTGAAAATTGTCAATTTTCCTGCAGTTTTCCTCGTCCAACTTTTTTTTTGGGGTAGGCAGAATATTTCGGTGTAGGTTCGTCTCAAATCAAAAATTCCAAAAAAAAATTGTAGTTTATGCTCTTGGCTCGTGCTTGAATGAAGGAATTGAAAAAAAATTAAATTTAAAATTTTGAAATGGAATTGAATGAATTTTCGTCTCATATTTTTCAGAATTTTTCCGATTCTCATCGTTTTTAAATATTTTTTTTCGTATAAAACAAAAACGAGCCAACCGAATCAAAACCCCTTTCGTTCAAACACGAGTCAATGCTATAAAAAAGAACTGTACAAAGTTTCAGCAAAATCGGCGAATTAATTCTCGAGAAATCGTGCCTACCGCATGGAAAACAAAGTTTCGAGGAAAACACGTTTAAAGTTTTTTTTACCGCGATTTCATGATTAAAGTTAATTTTTAGCGACCAACATCAAGTTGTCGATTCCAGGTCCATACAGTAACTCGTTCGCCTCATGCGCGATGTTCAGAGCATCCTTTTGATGATGAAAATGAAAAGAGCTGATTTTACGCGGTAGAACCGTAAAGGTAAGGCAGTAAAGTAAATTTCAGTATTAACAGAAAGTAACCAAGTTTAATTGTGAGATTCTGGAAGGAAATTTAAACAAGGATTTATCGTTAGTATTTTTTTAAAATAATTATGCTCAATTTAATGCTAGATGTAAGGTAAATCTATCCAAATAGATTTTGAAATTCTATCATAGTAGACCCTGACCTAAATACTCGTTGTAGTAAATAAATTGAACTACCACACTTTTCAATGCCTCCTTCTAAATAATATTACTGTACTCATTTAAGTGTATCAATATCTTATTCATGTGAAAGAAAGAAATTTCTTCTATCACCTTCCGACGACAGTTGACACTGAAAAACATATTCCATTCGTTTTCAGGGTGCAATCAATTATCGGAATGTCTTCAAAAGGAAACTTCAGGAAAACTATAACTTCTCAAAAATGCGCAAACTGCAACTTCTGTCGTGACGACATGCAGAAAACTGCAGGTATCGTATCGTCCCATCTATCTTTCAATCTATCTATCTATCTATTCATCTATCCACCTATATGCAATCCCATTTATCTCTCTGGTGTATCTTACAGCAAATTAAATCATTCTCTGTCAATCTGCAGTTTACTTCATCACGTCTGATTTACTTTGGAAATTGAATAAAAGACTAAAGCAATTTCAATTTGCAAGAAAAATGCTAGAAATGAGCTCTCGGATTCCAACAAAAAAAAAACTTTTCACTCACATCAGGACGGATTTTTTCTCATTTATTTTTCAGGAAAAGTGCAGTTTTCCCCATCGTTATTTCTTTTATTTTCTGTTCGTTTTTTTGGAATGTGAATTTATCTTATCTTATCGTTTGCCTTTTAAGCATATTAAAGGGTTTAAGTGATAGAGCGTTCCGTTGCAGAATTGTATTATGTAGGTTTCAATTAAGGAGATTAACTGGATTTACTTATGAAAATTAATGGCAGCCATTATGAAAGGAATATTTAACATTATTATGTACCTAACGTCATGAATTTCATATTCTACATAATTAATTAGCTTCAACTTATTAAGTAAAGGTGGATAATTTTCCCAGAAAGTTCTACTACTATACATAGTCGTCTACTATGACTTTTTACCGTGAAGCTAAAATCCACGCTCTCTGACACTTTTTACAAGTCGTTATCCTTTTCCTTAGTAATAATAAATCATATTTCCATTTCAAATGTCTGCGACAATTTTTATACACATTCATAGTTGACCCTCTTTCTTTTTTTATTTATAATGGCGATAATCATCCTTGCTATTTTAAAATGTTTAACAAAACGTTACAAGCTTTTTAGTAGCCTACGAAACTCAAGGTTTTGACTTTCATTACTTCCGTTGCAATTAGGATTATGGCTCCAAGTCACTACGTGGCATGTTCTTGTCCTGTTTTCATTTCGTTTGTCCTGTCCCGATTCGTACTACAGGTGAAACAATGACGCGCAACACTGACAAAGGACTGCAATTATGCAGGATTCTTGTTCCCTTTAACCATCTTATTCATTATATTGTAAGGGACGAAAAAAGCTCACGATGAAAATGGTGTCCTCAATGCAGGCAAAAGGATAGTAGCAAAATAAGTGGTTTACTGGTTGGTGGTTAGTTAAGGATGCTTACTTTAACTAGGGATTCGTAAAAGCAGGTTTAGGCAAATGCTAAGTCAGATTTAATGATGAAAAGAGAAGATCCTTTTGCTTTGTGCAATCGAAGTGAGTTCCGGTAGAACGGGTTTTTATGTTGAGCGGATAAGTGGTGAGAATGTCAAGGATATAATTGAAGTTTTGTTTCGCTATGTTTGTATGATTGCACTAAAGTTTATTTCCGCAGACTAAAGTCGTGGTGGTTCAATGATGAATGCAAGCAATCACAGTAAATTTTGATCCTTTTTGCATTATCCAGCGGAAAAGGTTGAAGGAAATAATTTATACTGAATGGATTTTTTGTTTATATTTTAAGTTTCTTCAAATAGTTTTTCCGCATGTATATTGAGAATTTAAATTGAAAATGTAAGCTACGCAAAAAGATAATTCGGTTTATTTTCATTTAGATTTATTTTTAACAAGAACAATTTCTTTCACCACAATTGAGTGTCTATTAATAACATAAGGATCATTTCGGAGCCCCTCTTCTGATGGTGAAGAGTTTCTAAATTTTTAGCGAACCCATATGATTTATAAGACCAGCAATATTTAGTTACGCTCAATATTTAGTTACTAAATATTGAAAAATTGCTTTAAGATCAACTGCGAAACAAGAAATGAGTTTATTACTTCCGGTACGGTTAATTTTTCTTGTAAGGAAAAATGGGTAATAAGTTAAAGTTTGTATAATTTTCTACGTAAATTTTGAACCGATATTAACTAGAAAAAATTAATTTCAGTGGTTCCAAAGAATTTTTTCAAAATAAAATAAAAAAGGGCACTTATAGAGCGAAACATTTTGCCACTCTCCTTTTTGCAGTTGCCATAAATATGGGTTGAGTGGCACATTTTTCTACGTAATTACTGGATGCGCCCTTAATTTTACAAAGGTTTTGAAGAAAAGTTCTCAACCTGTTGGAATATATACACATGTAAACATATGAAATTCACAAAAAAATAGATTTATGGCAAAATCCTCCATCGAAAACGTTTCCGATTCGACGAAAAAAAAAATTGAATTGTATTTTCAAAAGTTTTTCACATTGCATGTTAAAAGTGTACAAGAATCTCAGATATTAAAATAAGGATGAAAATTTCCGGGCACTACTCTAATGGCAACAAAAATTAAACCAAAATAAATTATTTTCTCAGTTTTCAAAAAAAAATTCAATCTGAACTTATTTAGGTGATATCAAAATTATTTATGGAAAATAAAAAATAAAACATAAAATTAGTCTTCCAAAAATTCTTATTTTTTGCTATTTTTATGTTAATTTACATGCAAGAGTGTGACAATTTTTTTTATTTAACTTTAAATCAGAGCAGGCTGTACTTTAAATAAAGAAATTTCAGTTGACCTTTTAAATTTTTAGGGTTGAAAAGTTTGCTTCGGTATAAAAGATTTTCCATGAACTAAATTATTATATTTGCTTCATCCCTGGATGCCTCTCGTCGCTAATGTAGCTATCCACGGCAATAGCCTCAAATTTTTCCCTCCCTAATGGTGAAACTCAGTTTATTTGACTATATCAATATATTTTCACATATTTTCATCAGCAATGCAATGAAAACTATAAAATCATAAAAATAATAATACTTAAAATTCCTGTTCGTCTAACTGTTTTTTACATTATTCAAAATATTACATTCCAAACTCCACAGTTGTTCCAAGTTAAAATTGATATTTTGTCAAGAAGAGTTTTTTCTTACTTTTCATTTTTGAACAAAACTATGTCACTTAAGCCTGGATTTACTTTCTTGCTTTGTGCGTTGCACTGCGCGTTGCACTGCACGTTGCATTGCGCGTTGCATTGCGCGTTGCTCCGTGCGTCTTTAAACTAACTCCTTCCAACTCTATTCCAAAGTTACGTATAATTTTTTCAATACTTTTTTAATCATTTGAATTATATATGACTAATTTACATTATTTAAATTAGCTTATTTCGTTTAAAATAGCCAAAAATAGAGTTTGCAGCACAAAATTTAATTTGAAGTAAAATGAAAATAATTGATTTATATTTTTATTCAACGAAAAATCAAATAACACATGTTGTTAAAATCTCAATATTTATTTAGCATTTCCCCCCAACTTTTCTCAAGTTTATAGTTTAGTTTTTTATTGAACAAGCTTTTAAAGTTTTATTGGAATAATTATCATTTAATTTGGTTAAATTTTATCGATCGTTTGTTGATACTATTGAAAATATCCGTACAAGAGTTTTTTATTAGAAACAGAACTATTTTTAGTAATTATAAATCTAGTATTTTGTTTTTAAAGCACCATCTTTTACGTGGATTGTTAGCTGGTTTACGTGTAGTAAAATATTTAAAGATTAACTAAAATTTTAGGAAGCTACGCCCTACCATAAAAAGAGGTAGAATAACTCAAACTTTTACAACATTAATTAATAAAATGAATAATAAGTGATAAATAATGTTGCAGAAAAAAAAGTTGTTGTACTTTAACAAATACACTATTAGAAAGTTTGGTTGAAATTTATAAATAAATTCCACTTCAGTTTAACTAACTTCAAATTTTTATAAAAATGATTGAAATTTACAGAACAGATTTGCTATATTTCTAGTGTTACTATTTTTTTGAAATAATGTTTGGTCTCAAAAGCTTGGATGTGAAATTTATGATTAAATTTTATGGTTTTTAATCCAGCAGAAAAAGATTTTTTTTCTGGCATATTTTGAATTTTCAATATTGGCGTGACTCGAATTCTAGAAAATGTTTAGCTAG
Organism: Oxycera nigricornis; assembly: GCA_963942545.1. Taxonomy (NCBI): domain Eukaryota; kingdom Metazoa; phylum Arthropoda; class Insecta; order Diptera; family Stratiomyidae; genus Oxycera; species Oxycera nigricornis. Next base: position 101,081,254 of record OZ012661.1, read on the forward strand.
CCATGTGCTCCGCCTTCTTAAATAGTAGGTAATTTTTGTTTTTAAGGTTCGTTCACCCCAAAATAGGAGCAACAAGATTGAAAAACTTTTTTCTAGATTAACTTTTTAACCGAATAAACTGAACGAAATTGATAAGTATCGCAGCTTCATAAGCCTTTTAAAACGTGAGAGTTTCATAAAACTTTAAATCATCACACATCATCAATAAAATGAATATGGGTTACTATATCACGGCACAACTGCCTTAAATTTGTTTAAAAAAAACAAATAAAATAGTTCAGAAGTCAACTTTTTCCCATTTGCATTAATTTAATATTTTTATTATATAAAAATATTTGCAAAGTAAATTTGGCTCAAATTTAATTAAAATGGGATTTTTTTTAATTGAACACGTACAAATGGATAATGGAAAATTCAATGATAAATATTTACATAAATAAAAAAAATTAAACAAAAAAATTAAAATTAATATAATAATTGTAGGTAAGTTGAATCGAGAGTATATCTCCAGTATACCAAGAAATGGCCCCTTTTGAAACCTGGTGGGGATTTTAAGGGGTTACATAGATCTTGTATTTTCAAAAAATCGATCGAAATTTTTTTATTACATATGAAAGTATAGTACTTCAAGAGTATTCACACCATATTTGAAGTCAATTCGAGCAATATTATCGGAGTTATATATATTTGAATAACGCGTGGTCGGTACGTGTGCTCTGTCTTACTTAGCGTATTAAACGCATGCAGTGCGGTTGTACCGCGTAAAATCAGCTCCTTGCTTTTTTATCAAACATTACAAAATCAAAATGATACATTAGTAAAGATTTGAACCTCCTAGTCTAGCCGACAACTTTCGCCTACTAGTGTGCTTTTTGGTTAGCAACTTACTAACACTATGCTTGCACATTGATGGAGGTTAATTTATTTCCAGATTATAGGCTGGTTCCATAATTTAATGAAGTGGGGAAGTGTGGTTTCGGGGTGACGGACGGCATCCTCTTCAGGTGCTGTCATTTGCCATTCGTCACCAGACAGCACGACCACGATTCTTCCCCACTTCATTAAATTATGGAACCAGCCTATAATCTGGAAATAAATGAACCTTCATCAATGTGCAAGCATAGTGTTAGTAAGTTGCATAACCAAAAAGCACACTAGTAGGCGAAAGTTGTCGGCTAGACTAGGAGGTTCAAATCTTTACTTATGTATACAATAGCGACGTAAGCACATACGAACTAAAAAATTGACAGTCATTATACTTCGCGGATACAAATAATTATAAAAATTAGTTGAATTATGATGAGTTTAATCCATCAATAAGCCAATCGTGGTCGTGCTGTCTGGTGGCGAATGGCAAATGACAGCACCTGAAGAGGATGCCGTCCGTCGCCCCGAAACCACACTTCCCAACTTCATCAAAATGATGCTCTGGACATCGCGAATGAGGCAAACAAGTAACTGTATGGAACTGGAATCGATGACACGATGTAAGTCGCTAAAAAATAACTTTAATTCAGTAAATCGCGGTAAAAAAACTTTAAACGCGTTTTTCTCGATACCTTGTTTTTCCGTGCGGTTGGCACGATTTCTCGAGAACGAATCGACCAATTTTGCTGAAACTTTGCACAGTTCCTCTTTATAGTATTGACTCGTGACTGAGCGAAGTGATTTTCATTCCGTAGACTCGTTTTCGTTTTATACGAAAAAAATATTTTAAAAACGATGAGAATCGGAAAAATGCTGAAAAATATGGGACGCAAATTCATTCAAATACATTTCAAAACTTTGCATTTCATTTTTTTCAATTCCTTCGTTCAATCAGGAGCCAAGGGCATAAACTTTAAGAAATTTTTTGAATTTTTGATTTGAGACGAACCTGCACCGAAATCTTTTGGTTGAGCGAGGAAAACTGCAGGAAAATTGACAATTCTCAAAGTTTTTAGCTGAAACTATCTTTACAACTTTTTGAAAGACTAAACTTTTATGTGTGTAAATTTGGAATAAATTAAATTTTTTGGTTTTTAAGATACAATTTTTTGAAAAAGAATTTTTTTTTGGATCCAAGCAACATCAGAGTTCGAAAAGCAATGAAATTTAATAAAATACATTTTGTTATATGAGAAAATGTAAATGACCAAAGCGTAGTTAATTTTTCTCATGCAATAGATAAAGTTTAGTTTGAAACAGCTGAAATCAATACAAAACTTTGCTTAAAACCAATTCGTATTTAACTGCATAAAATATATTGATTTTTAATTAATATCCACAAAAATTAATGGCATCACATGTTGTGATGAATTTTATACTCTTTAAAGATTGATGACAAATAAGAAATAAGTGATAAAACTATCATACTTCTTGTTTACTAGATTCTAAGCATCTCGCGTATTTGATTTATGTTTTAAATAACTATTGCATTCTAAGAGATTTCTCGTCATTTCTAACATACATATTATATTAATGAATTTGTATATTAATCAGTTACTCTCAAAGTAATTCATAAAAATCTGGGTTACTTCAATTAACAGGCACGTCTTGTATTCTTACACTATCAGATTTTTGGTATTTTCCTAAATATTTTGAAAAAAAACTCGAACCTTGTATTCAGGTACGGTATAAGATAGTCACAATTAAAAGTATTCAGGAAAAATAACAATAGCCTTTAGTCTCGTAAAATTTATCCGAAAAAATATTTTATTTTCGTGTTTTCATCGGTAAAAATTTAACATACTGTACTCTTGAAAAACATTTCTAACTGAAATGCACAATTTGAAAAACTTACTCAATTTAATTTAACAAATGTGTTTACCGTATAATAACCTTATAAATTTCCATTCCATGAAAATCCCAAGATCAAAATAAAAACCATCGTACCTTTCCCTTCTGTGCATTTCCAATTGCAAATCTACTTCAGATCCAACAAAACTCCTTGCTACCCTTAAAAAACTCGAAACTCTTTTTTAAAAACTTAGTCAACACACGTCTTTCACTTTTGCTCGTTGCTAGAACAATTCACTTGATTTCTCCAGAAACTTTTTGCAATCACTAGCCACCGTTATGTGCTGTAAAACATTTTACAGGATGACTATTTTCAACTTAAGCGCACTTCCTTTATTACTTTATACACTTTTCCTAGAACACTTCCAACCCTTTTCTGATAGACTTCCAAGAAAAGTGGATTTTGATACGATACTTTGAAGCGCGATGAAATTTTGTGGAGGTTTCACTAAGCGGTTGCTTAAACGTTTGCAGTTTTAAGGATCACAGTTCACCCGTATCTGGTTAACAAAAAAAGGACTCATTCATATTCCAAAAAAAATTTAAAATCTGCAAACGCACACGCATGTGAATTCACGAAATCACGACTGATGTGGCTCTAGTGCAATAATTGGTATTTCCTTTATTTCTGAATGAAGATTGAACCAAATTTGGATCAAAGGATGATTTAGTCCACCAGTAACTAGCTCAGGCAATATCTTAGATACTTCGCTACAGTCCATCAATAGAGTCGTTATGAAATGATGCGTTCAAGTTAATTTTTAGTACCGATTTAATTCTTCGATATTTATCCTACGGTTTTAGAAAAAGATTCGCCTAACTATGAGTGCGAGAATATGTCGATTTCGGGGGCTATTTCAAATTGAGCATCGCAAACCGAGCTGCTGTGCGAGCGTGTACGTGTGAAAGCGAGCGGTTCCTGTCAATTTTCGTACTTGTATATGTATCTGAAAGGAAACACCGACAATGAAATATAATTTTCTTGGGTGGGAGCGCCACGACACCGAACAGGACTGGCTCGATGTTGAACGTGTGCACGTGCGCGGGTGTGGTCCACATACGAAGGAGCAAAACGGCTACAACAAGGGCAGGAAAACGTCGCTGTGCACGAAGAGAATTCCTTTTCCTGAGTCATGTAATGTCACCTCAAAGTGGAAAAAATCACACGACAGCCAACGGATTACGAATCACCGAAACTAATCCAGCTGAACAATTGAAAACAGGATTAAGAATGACCGAAACTAATCTGGTTAGCTTCTGGGCCACGTTGATTATTTTCTTATTCAACGATTGGTCTCAGAAAGGGACTTGGCCAGGCACTCACTCACTATCAAACTATTGGGATTAACCGCGGCGAAAAAAAACACCCATCGAATATCCTTCACGGAACAATTCGCACAATAATTTTTTCTGTACATTCGGAGACCCTTGGCAAGTGGAGCTCATTTATTATTCAACTTGATTAACTCACTTTTGGGACATTGGTTTTTTACGGGAGGGATTTTGCAGGATTTGAAAGATTCATAATATATAATCCATTGAGATATTTCTGTTGGTTAAAAAAATGGTTTTTTTGGTGGACTTAAAACACAAAGTTTCCTAGAAACTGGGTGGAACAACACACATGTTTAACACAACGACACAAAATCCGAACTAGAGAACTGGCTGCCGTAAAGTTGGGAATAAGGACGATGAAGAGGATACGCGCGATGATAGCTCCTAATAGTACAACTACATACATCGACAGTATGCTTTGCGCATATCGACACCGACGATAGGAACGGACGGAGAAGTAGCTCAGTCATGGGAGACTCTTTTTCATTCGGTGCTGAGGCATTATGAAAAGGACATGAATTACACTGCGTGGGATGGATTTCAGTTCAGTTTTTATATTTTTGAATTTTAAATCAAGAGTTTTGAGGGTTGTTTGGTTCAACGCTTGGTATTTTGAAAAGGAGTTGAGTTGCTGACAATGAAGTCAGAACATTGTTTTTGGTCAACTAGTACTTATAGTATTCATGCGTCAGTAGAAACGAAACACTGAAGGAAACTTTAAAAATTTTATGTTCGACCATTATAGAAATGCTCTAAAGTTGCTTGTGTTCCTTTGAATTGTTCAAAAATAAAAAAAAAATAAAAAAAATTCTCAAGGTTTTTCCAAAATCACATTTCTTGTATGAACTGCATGAAAAATTTGGCCCAGTAAATTTTTTTGAACACAAGTTATAGAAAATTAAATACACTTCAATTTTAAACCTAAATATTATTCGTAAAAGTTTGCTGAGCTCTGAAATTCAGGAATTATGGATTTAAAATTAAGAAGGATCTGAGTGCATTCTAAATAAAAAAAATTAGAAAAAAAGGCTTTTTTCCCTTTGTTTATATTTATTGCTAATTTGAGGGTAAAATTTCTTTTAAATTTTTAACCAATGCTATCTTATAGGAAATTTAATTAAGCAACTTTTATTTCAACACAATTTTAGCTCTAAAATGAATCGTTTTCAAGTTAGAAGTGAGAAAATTAGGAAAAAATCGAGTTTTTTTTTATAATTTTGAATTATTTCGATTCATTTATTAATGTTCCCGACTTTTTTGAGAGGGAAGATATTTCAATTATTGTGATACAAGTTTTTCCACAACTTTTACTGCAAAAATCAGTGTGTCCCCTCTCAACAGCCAAACGTAGCCGTTTTTCTACAGATCCGCCCTGGCCAAGTATTCATCATCAAATGCTATTTTATTGAACTGAATTTCATACCGCAACCATCAGTGTAATTCTACTAGCATATTATGAAACATTGTATGAACTAATTCTACATTCCATAGTGAATGTCGATAGAAAAGCGACGGTATTGGTATTGTGCATGTGTTTGACGTAGCAAACTCTCCCTGGGCTGGTCAAACTTCCCGAGTCCTTTCCGTGCTGTAGCCATTTGTTGGCGCAGTCTTTGCAACTCTTGTATTAGTCCGCAACTTTTCACAAGATCGCCGCCAACAGCCCAAACAAGTGTGCAAATGAATTTCTTGTGCATAGTTCATTCAATCTCAACCGTATTTCAAGCACCTGCCCAGCATCCTTTTTCAGGTGAGAGCCCATTTTCGCCAGGATCAAGTGAACAGTCTCGACCTCTTCAAATCTCTGCTGGTTATTTTCAAGTCACCCTCAAAGTGCCTGCATACGTCACGGAATCGAAGAGAGTCAAAACAATCTCTCCTTGTTCCGTGGAAAAACATCGAAAAAGGTTATTTATGTGTACATTTGTAGATATTCGTGCAACGCGAATAATTCGGGCGTTGAAGGAAGAAGTAGCATGGCAGACGTAGAAGTTCACGGAGTAGCACTCAAGTGGTGTGGTACCTCCAACAATTTGCTAAGGGGCACGTACATACGTCCTTACGTACGATAAAAGCAAAGAGTATGGGAAAATTTGCTCGACTCATGTCCTCGAAGAAGTTATTACTTGCGAAGCACGTTGTCAAAACTTTGTCGATACGGCATATAAATATTCGATTCGCAGAGCACTCTCCTGTCAGACATGGACTTGTGTGCAAGGATATGTTCACTGTCCTTGTTGCTTTATACTCAATTTGCCTCTTTTGCTGCCCTACCAATACTAGGCTTGATGTTCTCAGTTGAACTGTTGTTGCTGGTATGTCGATGCTGTTTTATTGGAAATTTGAATATCACAAAAGGATTCAAATAGGCGAGAAAGTTTATGAAAAGGATTTACATGATATTTTTGTTGAATTGAAAACGGAATTTCGAAAGTTGAGAGTAGAAGATGTTTATATTTGATTCGAATGAGTGGGTCTTGTTATTGTTTTGAATCATCCATTATGTTTTTGATTAATCTGCTTTCAAAATATCGATTTTACGCACTGATATTTTTTTAAGCAGAAATCGTTTTGTGATAAAAACATTATGAATAAAAAAATTAGCATGGCCAGAAAATAATTTTAGAATTTGAAGCAAAAATGGCAATACTCGATCCTTCAAACGTTAGTCTAATTTTGCACCGACAAATTGCAAGACGATAAAATTTAAACAACCATCAATAATAAAATGATGCCAGTTGGGCAGTCTTAAAGGGCATCTTTGAAGATGCTCAACATTTTTTCTGAGGTACTTTTTTTTACATTTTTTTCGTAATCATGAATATTACATATTGGCGTTTTCTGTTACCAGAAAAACTTTGATGTGTGTGAGACCAAAGGTGCAAGTACTTGTTGTCCAAACTACGTCATCTTCAAATATTTAGGAGCAATAATATCGTTTCTAGTTTGAGTATCTTTGCTAAAGTCCACTTTTATAATCTCCTGAATTTTTCTTCTTTAAGGTATCGATAAAAAATATGGGTGAACTAAATTGCCCAGCCAAAAATAAGACCAAATTTTATTAACATCAATGGTTAATTGTAATTTGTAGAACTTTTTAACTCTCATGTCAATAGCACATAATTACACAAATTTCCACGTTTTGAAGATTAGAGTTATGTTTTTTTGACAATGATTTGCACCAAAAAATATTTTTTTTGTTTAACGATTTCACTATAAAATTCATTTCGTTTATTTGATTGTATATTTTCTACTTACTGACTTTTCATCCATCGAAAAATGATGCATTGATTGGAATGATTGAGTTACCTGCAATAAAAATAAGAAATACTTAGTTTTAACGTAGACCGAATGACATTTAAAGAATATTGTCTTAACGTAATTTAACGTTTTATTGTAAAAAAAAACAAGTTTATTTAGATTATCAAATATTCAATAAAAAAACACATTTAAAACAAATTAAAGTAATTAAATAGATTCAAAATAAAACTATGGATTGGAATTATATTTTTCTGCATTTAAGTCAAACATATTTTATGATTTTATTTATTGCTGAAAACAATTTAGCAGCAAAATCGTGCCCGAAATTTTTTTGATGCAAATGTTGTAGAATTTATTTATGCGTTGGAGAAAAACTAGATGGCGCTGCCATATTGGTCAACCCTGACCGGAATCGCGATAGAAAGATCAGTACCATCGACTCCGTGCGCGCGGCGGCCACAAATGTTAAGCTTTGAAGTGAAATAAAAGCATTGGAATAATAAATAGTTATTTTATTTCATTCTACTACACGAAAATTACATTCATCAGGATACATTCTAATTGTCCAAATTTTTGAAGGATATATTTTCGATGAAAAAATTCGTTGGATCAATTTTTAAAACCGTCATTTCCCAGGAAAAAATTTTCGCAATGGTTTTTTTTAAACAGGGAACCGTTTTTCTCCAAAAAGCAATAATGACAAAAAAATGTTTTTGGACCTGCACCTTTTTCCTTACTCTATTTTGATAAATCCAGGAAGGTTTTTTTGAGCAAAAAAATATTGAAACCTTAACAAAATGAAAAATGCAAAATGCCAAAATGATCGTTAATCGGAAGAGTTTTTAAAATGGATTCAAATAGTGATTGAGCCGGGAGTGAACTAATGTAAAGTATTCTTAATCAAAATTTTATTATTAAAATTGTCCCTCATAGCTGAGCCCCCCAAAATGCTCAGGCTTTGTTGATTCTTACGCCAATCACTATTGCTTTAAGGTACTATTACACTTCACAAGGGCCAAAAATCGATAATTTTGAAGAATTTTTTCAGAGCTCCTTTATTATTTCAATACAAACCTTTCTACATAACATTATTTACATCGTCAAGTGCCTAAAAACTTTTTTTTTGTATCTTGCTCACAGATGGCGGCCAATTCGGGTCCAAAAAAAATGACTGCCTTCCGGTGCAGGGATTATCTCATGATTGAGACATCTGAAACAAAAAAATCAAAAAGGGTTTTGAAGATTTTATGCTTTCATAGGGCAATTCACCTCTGACAGTGAAAAATCGACAAAAAGAAAAAAATTGCTGCTGCCAGTTAAAAATGTTCAAATAAAGACCAATTTTCACCCAAATTTTCGTTGACTAAAAATTCATTTTTTGTTTTTTTGGCCTAATTGAGGTGAATTGTCCTGTAGGAACGTTCAAAAAATAACTGTGCAAAATTTCATTAAGATCGGTTCAGTAGTTTTGGAGATAGTCCCTGCACCGTTTGAAAAATGATCGTTCCGAGAAAAACGCGTTCCAAGTTTTTTTTGGATTTAATCTTAGTTAATGTTTGAAAAATCGGACTTTATCACTTACTGCTTTATCAATAACTGCTTTCGTACACGACTAAATAGACAATATAGATGAAGGAGAACGTTAACAATACACATACATTAAGAAAGGAACCGCTATTTTGAAAAGGGATTCATATAATAGCTGCGCACTCATCAGCTGCGAAAGAGCGTACAAAGGGTCGTAGACGCGCATCGCTTAAAACTTCTATAAAAAAAATTCTATTGTGAATTTCGACAAAATATTTTAGGAGGTGACTTTTCAACGTGTAAGTAAGCGAAAAATGTAGAAAACCCAAAATCGATTTTTTCAAATTTGAGAAGTGTAATAGTACCTTAAACTTCGTCATTTAAGAAGCTGTAGCTGTTCCCGACGAATAATATCAACGAATGAAAAATCGGGAAAACAAAAAATTAGTCCCTTGCCGTGAACGAGCGGTTTTAACCATCCATCCTTATCGTCTTTGAAAATAACGTGTAGTACCAAAACATTTTTTTGGAAGGTGGTTGAACTTGAACTCGACTATAGATGAGTTTGTCGCGAACCACCATAATTGATATACCAATCCGGAGAAGTTTTAAGGATGGATCATGCAGTTGTGGTAGATTTATGTGCTACCGCCCGATGGCCAGATCCTTTTCGCTCCCGCGTCTATTAGAATGCAGAAGCTATCGAGTTCCTAACTTGCTGCTGCTTCAAGCCTAAGCTTATTTCGTATATTATGTCAATATATACAATATTCATGGGAAATTCAATAATATGATTTGAATATTTGCTCTACTTTACGAACATTGACGGAAATGATTCGAATATCAACAAATAAAGTCACTTATAGTGAAAAACTATTGTTTTTCGGGCTTGTTCGTCTAACTCCTGAGTAATTTTTGCTTCAGATACAAATTATTTTAGGATTCTTATTATTTTGACCGGCCACAATAAATAACGAACCTAACAAATTCTTGTTGTATTTATTTTTGTATGAAAACATTGAATAGCTAAAGTTTATATTAAAACGATTCCTCGTGTTCACACATAATAATTTGAGTGAATAAGTTAGCGAAATATTTTCAATTAAAGCCATGAAATTGCATTTCAGTTTAAACGATGAAAAATGAAAAAAAATCTAGTTTTCCGCCATTACTACATTTTTCGTCAAATCAAAATTGAATTGAATTGCAAATATTTAATATTTGCAAAAATCAGGATTGCTTTTGGCAAAATTTTATAAAATTTATCAATAATCGGATCTTGAATAACTTTTGTCACGGATGAAATATTGCTGCTGTTATTCTTTTCTAAAATAGAACAGCAAATTCAGTTTAAAATATAAAATAGAATTTTATTTCACGAATAACAGGTCCCTTACGGTTCGTCGCATTATATTCAACAACAGTTCCTTCTGTCCAACGCATGACAATTTAAGGCTCACTAAATCAGTAAACATTGTTAAATTTCAGCAAATATGGCTTGATTGTTTCAAAACTGATCAGGTCTAAAAAATCTCAACTTGGTGTATTGTATTTAACGACTTTCAGTGATTTTTTCATGACACATGTAACATTTCCCAAAACTACTGCAGATATGGCCAAAGTCCTTGTATAATAATACTGATTAATAGTTTTGTGGGAACAATAATCAATTCAAGCTTCCGTGTCTACAATTGATTGTTCATCTGATTTTCTTAGTTTAGCAATAAAAATCAACGATGTCTAATTTTTTTCTTCAAAATTGGTTTCAGTAGTCTTAACCATCTGAAAAACGAATATGTTCTTACAACTCTTGTTGTAGATTTTCTATTAATTTTGACGAAGAATTCATATTGAGAGAGAGAGAGGGATGGATCACTTAAAATACAAAGTTAATAACTATTTCAAAGTCAGCTAAAAAGAAATTCTGTTTTCCATGTATACTGAGAGAAATATCTATGGAAAAAGTACTTGCATATTTTTTAAACTGGCTTCAAGTTACTTACGAAAAAGCATTTATATTGAATTCGTCAGATTTATTATTTCAGGTTTCATTTTCTATACAATAAAAACACGATTAATAATCTAATATTTCCATTTTGCTAAATGAAAAACATGCAATTGAAGAATTTCAGAAGAAATACAATTCAGTTGAAGACTTCGTACGCAACAAATCATTCTACGTACAAGAAATCTGATTGAATAATTAAATTTGGCTAATCAAACCCGAAACTTTCTTGGGAGAGTCCTTTTGCCCTGTACACATATGACTGTAATGAAAATCTCTTCCAACGCTTCGTATCTCTTCCATTCAAAAATTGGCTCACGACTGACTAGAAGATCCATAAAAGAATCGCATCTGCGCAAAAACCATTTGAACTTCAGCAAAGATGTCCTTAAATGAATTGCATGATATTTAGCCGAACAGCTTCTATTTCGGCTTCTGAGTTTGTTACTCTTTGTGACTGTTTCCAGAATCAGGATGAAGGCAATTCATAGCAAAAGAGAAGTCCTGGCAAAAGGCTGAGCACCTGTCTGCAACTGAAGCGTATCGAACGCAATACTGGTTGTGGAAGAGGGTGGACGTGTGGTCTACGCAACGGCATCAGCGTGCATGCAAACCTGAGCACGTAATAGTGGCTACCACCTGGAAGGCTGCAGAGTTCAGCATGTAATGAATCCCTACAGCAAGGTGTCGGGATTAAGTAAGCTTCACTGCTGGCTGTTTTAGTCCACCCGACGCTAGCCTTCTTTCCTTCCAGCCATCCTAGCTGACTGTTTATCTCGTATCCTTGACACTCTCTTCAATGTGTCTATATTGTAGATAGGCTCTACTCCGGTCAAAGTTTCATTTGAACAGAAGGGGATGGAAGCAAGATCCCATGGGCTACAGTGACGAGGACGTGCTCCCTTGTTTTTCGAGAGTGAACGGTGCCTGGTACAATAACGATTCAAGCGATGCATGGATAATATAAATGTTTGTACGTACGAATGCTTCGTTTGCTGGGCCACCTCCTCGTGTACTACTGTTACGCTTAAATCCACCAAGGCGAATATTGAACGAAAGGGTGGAAATATTTTACGTGTCGTACGAACAGTATATATGGTACAAGGTTATTAGAGAGAGGTTTTTCCTAACCGTTTGTTGTTTCTGTTTGTTCGCCAGGATAATGAGGCCAATGAAAATATTGTGGCCAAATCCGTTTTTATGGAAATCTATGAAACGACAAGTGCATGAAAGTGGTGTTGCCACTGTTAACAAGGAATTAATGTTAATGCATTTAGGGCCGAAACACATTTATGCGAACAATAGGGGATACTTTTAATAATATCTACAGTTTTGAAGGTAGTTGACAAAGTCGAGAGAAATGAAGAAAAATATACTCCAGTGTTAAAATTTAAAAACATATTAAGCCCGGTGATATATAAATAATGATACAAGGTATGTTGAAGATTTATAGCGGTTTTAGCAGCAAGAAGAATGCTTCAATGAGAAATCAACGGAAAGATATAAAAACTTAGAGTCATGTGCTTATAAAGTGATTATTACACAAGTCCTTGCCAACATATATTCAATATTGGAAACCCTAACTTTCTCCTTTAGCTCAAACATGAATTAAAAACAACTCGATCGCATGTTATTCTAGTTTTGAAATTAAAGCATAACCGAAGTAGTGGATACAAGCGAAACCTTCGCGTTTTGCTGTAGAGTACATAATTGATAGTTGTCCTTGCTCGATATTGCTGTACTCGACTTTATTCCTTCCATCACGTATTTCGTTCCTTCGGTTGTATGCCACTCGTCGTGGGTAGTGTGAAATGGGGTAAATGATATTATTTTCTAGTGCGCTCGCATCAACAAGGATCAAACAATAGGTTTTCCAGCAGTAGTTAAGTAAATGTTAGATATCAAGGTTGATGAGTTGAATAGGCTGAAAAAATGACGAAATGGGTCTCCTGTTTGGTGGAGGTCAAAGGTTAAAGGCATTGAGAGGAATTCGTTGCTGGTGAAGGAGATTTGAGTTTGATATTGAAAAATATTCACCCTTGAAACTAATACTGCAGTCTAGTATACTCGTCTATATTTTCTTGGTGGCGCATTTTTTTGGGATGACTGGTAAATGGATTACAATTTCAGAGTTTTTATTTAAACTTCCAACGAATTTCATTATGCATAAGTTTCTAAGAAAATAAGGAGAAATTTTTTTTTCTGAAATTTAGTCGTTTGAAACGTCATCAATCCATATCGAAAGTAGAGAAAAAATGAAGTGATTGAAAACGAAAATGTAGCAAGTAAAATATTTCTAAAAACAAGCCGCGAGGTGCGACCCTTGAGGTCCACACGGTCAACTTCCCAGTAATATCTACATAAACATCAACAACATTACAACAATGAGAGGTAATAGTAACAGGAGTGAGTTAATATGAATCATATCGTCTACGGGAGGGTCCATTGATTATGTAAGGTTTCTGGTCGATGAGGACAGTTTGAATATTCACGCGGATCAATCGGTGGGGGCCTTTTTGGTGTTGAAAAATTTTGTTGATTTTCAAAATTTAAGCAAATTTTTTTAATTAAAAGACTATAAAAACTATTGAAAATCTGCTCAAATTGTGCAAATATCTTAAAACTTTAATTGAATTTACAACAATTTTTTTAGAATAAAAGATATAAAGTAATAGCACTCGTATGAACCCTCTTTACATGGTAACTTTGAATGATTTTTTTATTTTTAATTTAGTTTTTTCATAATCATGGAAAAAAATTTTGCCAGTTTCTCTCCAATAACTGATAAGAATGTATAAATTTTATAAACTGGATCACTGTGCTGTGCAAATCAAGTTAAAAAATATTTTCTATGAAAAAAAAAACCATAATTTTTCGCATTTTCTTCTATTAAATTAAAAAAACGGCAAAAACGAATTCTTATAATGTTAACAACTTCACAAAGATGTTAATACACGACAACTGACACCTTAATGATGCAAATATTATATCTATTTCGTGAGATATAGTGAATGATAAAAATGACCTTGAAAATCATGATGACTTTTAATGATTTTTTATTTTTAATTTATTTTTTTACTCAATCATGAAAAAAAGTTTTGATGATGTTTTTGCGAACATTGTTTGGAGTACATAAATTTTATAAACATTGACTACTAAAACTTGAAAATCATGTTAAAAATTTATTGTTTTTGAAAAAAAACCTAATTTTTTGGCACTTTTTTTTAAAAAAATTGAAAACTGCTCCAAGATTTTTTTTAAAATTTGACAGAATAATACAAACGTTAATACGCGTCGATTGGCACCTTGTTCAAATAAATCGTATGTTTCGTTCGCGAGATATAGCGCCTGACAGAAATGACTTTCAAACGGGCAAAACAATAAACCCCCCCCGACCGAAGTTTCCCAAAAACTAATCAGCTCTTAAAATTGCAAAGACGCTTCGATTGACACCTCAACCAAGTCGATCGGACTTTGTTTACGTGAGTTATGCTCGTAGAAAAAACTGTCCACGAACGTACGTACGTACGTACGTACACACACACACACATACATCTCCCTTTCTAAAAACACTTTATATATACTCTATAGACCTCAAAACGTAAAGAAAAGTTGAAAATTTCAATTTCGATTTTCGAGGCGATTACAAGAACTTCTCATATACTGGGAAGTTAATTATGCAATTTCATTGCTAGGATTCCAAACACGGATTTTTTCCAAAAATTTATTTTCGTGTTAAAGTGTGTGGGAATCAAGGCAACTTTCAATAATATGAGAATTTAAATTTTTTCAGGATGAAAGAATCATTCAGTCGGAAACGAAAGAAAAACAAATTTTTTTTAATTTGAATACATTTTTATTTAGCTCAAAAGTTTCTTATGTGTATTGTGATTTTTGAATGAATAAGCGGATAAACTTTTTTTTTTAATTCCACGTGCCTAAAAACATTTTTTCGTAGAAAATATAAAGCGAATATTAATTAAACTAAAAACTTTTTCGAAATAAAACTTTTGTTATTTGAGTGAGCTAAAGTTTTCAATGTTTTTTACAAATAATTTTCCACGCAACTTTTTATAGCGTTCATAATATGTTATTCAAAATTTGTTTGTACTGATTACTCTTGCAAATATTTATTTAAAAGTTTATTTGGAGGATGTATAGCCGAAATATTTTACACAAACTTTCCATACACTTTTCATCAATTGAAAAAAAAAATACTTCTTTTACGGGAAAACTACAAAGATACATTTGAAACTTTTTTGCGCACAATTTATACAGTGCAATAATTTCATTCCAATTTCGTTCTAGAATCTAATTGCTAGTTGTAGAATTTGTTATGTTTTTTACAAGAATTTTCCGGTGTGACTTTTTTTTTAAAACCAATGAATCATTTTCTTGTACATAATGTTTTCAGATATACTTTAAAAAAATCTACGGAGAAAATTATTTATTTGTCCCAATTTTTATTTATTTTGATATATGAATGTATTTTTCTGCAACGTTGCAAAAATTATTTACAATTATTTAAAGTCGTTCTTCAGCTATATGCATTCGAATATTCTTTTGTAAAAGAATTATAATTTTAAAAGTTTTTGTAACACTCATCAACTACATAACATCCCACATCTAAATTATTTATATATTATTATATATATTTAATTTTTTGAAGACCATAATTATTGCATGAAGTCATTAACAAATTTATTTGGAACTTTCCAAAAATGTCGGCACAAAGAATTTCCCACAAAAATAATTAAGTTGCTGTCTCAAGTTTTTTTTACCAAGAATATTAATTTATGGTGAATTTATTATTTAGAAATGTTTTTTTGGAGCATAAATGACGATAAATTTTTTTAAAGAAAAAAATTATTCGACTGTTTTGGGAAGATCATTTGAAAAAAAATCCTGCTTCTCGCACAGTAAATGTCGCAGATGGACGGAGAATCCGGAAATTGGTTTTATGAGCTATCGCAAGATTACAAGAGCCAACCCTCATCATCTCCAAAAACTTACGTTGAATATTTATACGTATTCAAGGAAAAGGATCTATCTTCTATCCGGTAGTCAGGTAGCAATAAAGGCTTTGAACTTTGAACACACATAATACTTCCAAAAATTCAGACAAATAGGAATGAAGTCACGCTGATCTGGATACCATAGCACATGGGAAATAGAGGAACTGAAAAGGCTGTACGGCCCGCAAAAATTGGTGCAAAGAGTGCAAAGCCAAGAGCCATTCTGCATCAGAATTACTTGCATCAGAATTACTTGCATCAAGCCTTAGACTATTCAAAATCTTAATCATTGTCAGAAAATCAAAGACAGAGAAACTTACAAAAGAGAGCATACGACTGATAAAGAACCTTCTATTGATCCACTGACCGTTGAAGTATCATCTCAAAAAGATGAATGACTCATCGTTGATGAGTCCTGAAAACTGCCAAATTGAAGTGCAGACAATAGACTACACTTTTTGTGAATCCGATGCGACATTTTGACGGTAACTGAAACACCAGAACAGATGCTTATCTAGTCGCAAAAGAAGTGGTAACTTAAGCTCTGCGTGATGTTTAGAGATTTTCTTAAGTCTTTTAAGTAATGATGGTTGCATTGTTCCTACCGGTCACTAACATAAAAACCACCCCACCCATTTTAAGTCAATTACAAAAAAATTATGCAGGAAATTGATGGTAAGTTTTTCCCTAACAAATTTTCTATGATAGTAAAATAAAAATAGCGCAATTTCGTGGAAAAAACTACTTATTTTATTCTGCTTTTTTGCAATATACGATCTGTAAACTAAATTATTTGCGTCATACTCACATTTTTCATCGTTAGTGAGATATTCATTTGGACCAATTAATTTTTTGGTTATATTTGAGATTTAGATTTTTAATCGAAGCTTTCAAAGACAAGCGAGAAGAAGAAGAAGAAACGGGGAACCTTTTGTTACTCTTTTCTAGCGTTTCGTTCTTATTTTCGCGCATTATCGTTTTTTTGCCATTTGAAATAAGTTCGCACTATCAATTATTAGGTCTGGTGAATTCAATCCAATTGTCATCTCAACATGCTTCAACACAAATCTACATCAATTCCAATGATTATTTTAAAGGGTGAGCTACCGTTTTGATATACTTAGTGACTTAGGTAAATCTCCTGACCCTTCTATTCACAATATAGGTTCAAAGTCATCTTCATTTTAGAGTTTTGATTTTGCATATCCAAAATGACAAGGAAGCATAATTTTAATGAATGCTTTGTTTTCTTCAGATATTCCACTTTCTATGACCTAAAAGAACTTGCATCAGAATGCAGAGTGGCTAGTATTTTCTTTATATGTACCATATGGTTTTATAGGTTTATTCTGAAGATGCACTTTTTTCTGCTATCAGTGAGACGAAACAGATGTTTAGGCATTCAATGCTCCTGTTTCCTTTTTTTCTGGTCACAAAACAGTTGCTCAATAATTCTCTGCTGTACTAGGAATTCATTGTTCCTATGTTTCATCTAAGCTGATGATGATAGGTCATAAATCCAACCTTAATACTGTGACAGTGGTATTTCATCCTTGATGTGACGTTCGCACAATTTTAATTTAATTGTCAGCGTCAGTGCTAATTTCAGTTTTGAATACCCAACACTTGAATTGATATATTCATCACGAGGGGCCATTTTACATATAGAATCTCTTACAGTCAACGTATACTCCTCTTCAACTTTCACTCATATCCAACTCTTGGCAGTTTAACCGATGAAATCTCATAATCCTTAGACGCTTCGTCTGCAGTAATTAATCATATTTCCGGCGTTTCATTCAAATGATTTCCCAGCTGTGAAAAAAGCCCAATGAAATCCTATCTAGCGAGTCTGCATACTTGAGTGAACAACATATCCCTATCCGCATAAAAGCTGAGGAGCTGTTACTGCAAATATAACAGCCGAAGGATTCACTCTGTAAAACAGTCATATCAGTCATATGAGGAATTGGTGTCATTCGCCGCAGCAACGACATTGTGTGCGACAAAGATTTCATTTCATACATCAATTCGGTTCTCCACGCTTTATTTGCACGTATAAGCGTTGACGGGACTAAAAAAAAATTTCCTTTTGGAATTTCAGCTTTTTTTCGCCAGTGCCAACATTGTCATCGTAGCCGTCACACCAGCCAAGCTGTTTCGTCCTTGATGTCCTTGCCGCCGTCTTTCACTGCTGATATATAATCAGAGTGTCTCATGGTGCTGCTGCTGCTGCTTTTGCTGATGTTGCTGCTGTGTTTTTGAATATAGTGGTGTGGTGGGCAAATAACAAAAGGATATGACAAGAATGGCACAGAGGTGGTAGCCTTCAGGCTCTTCTCGAGGGAGATACCACCACCATTCTCAGCCTTCAGGCATGCAAAGTATGTTATGCACCGTAAAATTGGGCGAACAACAAGAGATTGAGATCTTTTGTTTGTCGGAAAGAATTTATAATGTGATGGTTTTTATTTTATTTTATTTCGTCTTCGGTTTATGAATAGCAATCGTTCTTAAAGCCTCCCGAAAAAGAAACGAGGGGATATTTGTTTTGTTGTTTCGAAACGGCTAATATTTTTAGATTTTATTATTAGGCTGCAAGGCAAAGTTGTGCGGTTTTAAAATGTTTTGAAATGCTTGAAGCTGTAAAAATGTTTGTCCTGAATGGTTTTTTCCATAAATTCCTTTAATGGATTTCCCACATAAAACTGAAACCCACAATAAAGGTTAATGTTCGGCAAAAAAATTGAAGAAGAGTCATTTACAAAACGAAATTTGTCTCTCAACCGAAAATGATCGCACAGTAAATTTCGCTTTCGATATCAATTCACAAATTTTTGTTTAGTACTTTGAAAAATAAATAAAATTCACAAACTTTTATTTAGTACTTTTATTTTAATAAATAAAAGTGTAGGAAACTTTAATGTGAATTGAAGTTTAGAGAAACGATAATATTTCTGTTGATTTGAAACTTCAAATAATGAAGAATTCCTGTACATCATGTTTAATTTCTAAGATTATTTTAAGAAGAATGTTTGTAGAGAGTTTTGAATTCACGTAATAGATAAAATGCAAAAAAAGAATTCTCAACGTGGTGAAACTATTTTTTGAAAGATTATGATCAATTTTTGGGTGAAATTTGAAGACTGTGACAATAACTTCCTTCAAGAAATTAAAAATATTCAACAGGCTTTTGCCGCAATTTTTTATATTTTTTGTCACTTGCCTCAATATTTTTAGTAAATATTTTTTAGTGTCTTCCCCACTCATCTCTCGAAAAATATCAACGAAAGATAAGCGATTGAGAGAATTGGTTGGTTGGCAAAATTAATAATTTTTTTGGCTTTTGAGGCATTTTTCTGTAATTCTGCGAAGAAAAATTCTCCGAAAACATTTCACGTGAGTATTTTTTTATTTCTTTACATTGAAGTTTCGCAATTTTTGTTTGCAGACATAATGCTATACAATTTGTTGCTTCCCATGAGTAGTTTTGCTAAATTTTGTAAACATTTTTATAAAGAAAACGATTTTGTCTCATATGTCATTTACGGCTTTTTTCTGGATCGTTAACTTTCTTTAATAAAAAATTCAAATAGTTTTATCCTAGATTAATGTTTGTGAGAATTATTTCAAGCAACACTTTTATTGAACGTTTGTAAAAATTTTATTTTTATAAACTGAAGTATTTTTTAGGTGATTTTTTTGCCAAATTTTGAAAGTTTAGTCAGATTTTAATTTTCTTTTAGACATTTTCGTAAATTTGAAAGTTTTTGTTTTGAAATTTATAATAAAATTTAAATATTTTTTGACTTTAAGCCAAAATTAAACTTGCTTTAATTCAATTATTGTTTTCAAAAGTTCAATAAATTAATTGATAGATTTTTGAACAAAATTTTAGTGAATTTTCTCCTTTTTTAGTGTTCGATCATTTTTAAAATTTATTTTCTTGAAATTCGAAATGTTTTTGGGGTTAATGTTTTCTCCACTAAATTTCATCTTTTAATCATAAAGCCACTACTGTTTCTGGCATTTCTTTCATTGTTTATTGGAATGTTAGTCGTAATACAAATAATGTAATTTTTTAATTCATAAAATTTAATTTTTAAAACAAAGAAAATATATCATTCAAATTCCTTATAAAATGTCTTTTACAAAACAATTTAAAATAATTTTTAATAGACAATCGCCATGAAATTTTCGTACAGACAATATTTTAACCAATTGAAAAATTACTATCATTGTATAATAGTTCTCCAGAAATTTTGATTTTAAAACTCTGGCAACACAAATACTTATACATTATATAATGAACCATTTAGATATTTTCTTGGATATTTATCATAGAAAATGGAAGGAGAATTCTTATAAATTTAAGTCGTCTACAAGATTATTTTCAAACCTTAGATTTTTATTGAAATTTCTCCCAATTACTTTAGAGAGACTTTTGGTAAAATTACGCCGAGGAATAGCACTTTCATAATTCTTAATTTGTTATTTGTCATTAAGAACTCTTCGTAAAAAACTTTTATATCATTTGAAGTCTTCTACTAGGTTTTTTAAATTTGATAGCAAATTCAATTTGGGAGCAAACCATTATTTTTCTGAAGATGATTTTTTTTTAAAAGACAATAATTTACAGAACATAATTAATCAAGGTAACACTTGCTGCAGAGAATTTTTCCACCCAAAATTTTCCTAAATTATAAGCAACTAGATGATTTTTTCTTAAATTGTAAGCTACTTTATGAGTTCTCCATAGCTATTTTCACTTTAGTGGTCACAGTTCGGATTTTCCGCTAATTTAATTCTAAAGTAATTAAATGGTATTTAAAAACACTAAGTTGTCTCTTTTGCTGGAACAACTAAATTTTCATAGCTCTGAAAGCAATATTAATTCAGTTGGATTTGTGACTTTGATGCAATCCAAATCTAATCCTTAATACTTTGAACTATTCAAACCCCTAACTGATTTAGATTACCACAAACAATCATAGTATGGACTGTGCTTTCTAATTATCCGCACATTTACTCATCAAACCACACTAAATTCACATCAATATTATAGAAATCCTTTGGTAGCCAAAATGCAACAAAGCATCCGCAGGGTAGCAAACTTCATGATCCTGGCGACTGCTGAATCCATCATCCTTCAAAATATCTGCATCAGGCTGTCACAAATTCTATGACACATTAACCGCAGCCACAGAGTCCATCGAGGCTACTCTAATCTATACTTCTGGTATCGTGACGTCCAGCAGACCACCATCTTCTATCAAATCAATCATCCCCTTTTTGAATTATGAATGCCAGCAGAGACGTAAATGTTTGCCTTTGGTTACCTGTCTATCAGCGAATTTTGATGATTTTTGGACCTAAGCTGGAATTTGCACGGTGTAATAGAGCGAAGCGCCCCTTGCGTCTGTGGAAGCAAAAATATGGAAGCTTCCATCGATACCACACTCGATCTCGGAACATCCAGTTCCCTGTCTAAAAGTTCCACCAATATCCGAAGCATTAACTGCAGAACTCCAATATTTGGAAGCCTATCATAGCAATCACCGATAATCTCCGCCATAAGGGATAATGGAGCGCAGACAGGAGCAGGATAACGATTTATGCAGTGCCACTGGCAGATCTAAGGATTCTCGTTCGCGACTCATACGCTAGTCGTTCAGTAATTTGCGGCAACTGAGTTAGATTGATTAGCATACGTGGCAACCACCCAAAACCCAACAAAAGGACGATGAGTGAACGAATGAATGAATGAACCAATGAACGAACGAGCGGGCATCCTTGATCGGGAGCAGGATAAACTCCTGTACGCATAATGAGCTTTGTGGTCTCGGAAATGCCAGCATTCAGATTAATTACGCTTGAAGCATAGAAGCATAGATCCAGTTTGGAGGTGGCGCTGATGAAAAGGGTTCTGGCTTAGTCAAAATCGTGCGGTAATTTCTTTTGGAACGGTATCTATGAAAACTAAATTTATTTACATTCAGACCAAGGATACCGCGATAAATTTGAATAGCATTGTTTCGGGGCTAGTGCGTTTTCCTATTATTTATGATCCGGAACGAATTGTTCTGAATTATCATGGGTTTGAGTGGAAGTCGAAGGCGACTTGGGTTCCTTAGGAATTCGAGCTTTTTTGAATAGTTAGTTTCAAATCAAAAATAAATGGTTAGGAATGTTAAGGTAATTTTGTGAATCAGCTCATTAATGATAAATATCTATTGTGTTTTTTCAGCTATTCTTATGGAAAGAGCAAATAAGCGAAATATGTAGAATTATTTCCAACGAGTGGACATTTTATTATTTGGTTTGTACTCTTTCTCAAAACTTCTAAATTTTTCCTAACAAATTTAATTGAATGATTTACCCGCAATATGTTGGTAAACCGTTATCTGAAACCTTTGGGGTAGAGTTTGTTAGTTTTGAGAAAAATTATAAATCATTTGGCATAAAGTCTAAACATAGAAAAAAAGTCTAAAACGATGGGTAAAAATTCAAACAATTTGGAGAAAGGTTTAAACCAATTGAAAACGTTGTAGAAAAAGAGAAGCAAATTGAAGAAGAATATGCAGAAAATTTAATAAAGAACAGTGGACATTGATATTGTTATCAATTATTAAAATAAAATATTCCTTGGAGAAACAGTCAATTTAAAAAAAATACATACTTTTAAAGGAAGCATTAATTGTTTACATAAAAACAAATTTATATTAGGCCTAAACAATTAAAAAAAAAATTGTAGTCAACTTCGATCATGGTGTGAAAACAAAATCTTGTTTATTGTGAAATTTGAAGTTCACAATTTTTCAGAGCTCGTTATTTTCGAAAATGGTAAAGGAGTTGAAGGTTATGCAATTTTTTGAAGAAAATTATAAGTATTCCTGTAAGTGATACAATAAATTTTCCCCATAAAAGCTTTCCTTAAGAAGATATTAACGAAAATCTATATTTGCGACGAATCATCCATCCCCATCCCAATTTTAATTGAAGCTAGATTTATAAGACTTCACAAAAATTTAGCTTTAGTGAAATTTCCCTGAAGAAAGGCATTTAATATTTTTTCCGACTAAATAATCGGCAGTAGAACAGTAGTATTACTTAACAATAAAATGATAACGTGAATATTCACCAAATAATTTGGATTTTAAATTCTTGGCAAATATTGTGAAAAAAATTATTTAAAAAAAATTATTTGTATTTTTCTTTATTTGCAAAATATTTTAAGATAAAATTTCAAATGTGAAAAAATTAAAGGCATTAATCAAAGCGAATTTTCACTGTCATCTGTCCGCAATAATTTTTTAATTCAAATTCTTTAGGAGTGAAATATACAATTGAAAATGTACAATAAATCAAAATCAATCAAAGCAAATAAAAGTTTTATGAAAAGATTTTGTTCAAATATAAAAAAAATTAGGAAATGAAGTAATTTTACGTATTATGCAACTTTTGGTAATATTTTCGAACTATTTTCCTGAAGGCAATTGCTGCTTCAAATCACGATTTGAAGTCTGATGTAAGATAATGGAGACTATTTAATGGCAATAACATTTCAATTGAAAAAACAATTAGATGAAAACATTGATTTTGGGTTACTTTTCAATAAAACGTTTTTACAATTTGTTGGTAAAAAATTTAAAAACTACCATGATTTTTTTTCAATTTATTCGCGTAGTGAAATCTTTTTTATTAATGTATTTACAGATGAAATTAAATAAGTTTTCATTATTTCTGAAAAACCAGCAATCAATAACGATAAACAATATTATAAACTGTTTTTTAAAAAGTAGCATTATAAAACATTATTGTAAACAGCTATCTACAAAACAACATACTTATTCATCATTAAATTTGGAAGTCTGTCTGAAAATAAATTTAAATGGATCAAAAATAAAATCTTCAATATTTTATAAAAAAAAGTTCAAAAATAATTATTAGCATGCTTAAAAAATTATGAAAAAGTTTTGGGAAATATAAAAAATAAAAACGAGTTTTCACTCAATTATTTTTTCAATTCCTTTGGCCAAAAATTCATTTGAAATAATTTGCGAAAATATCAATAAGCAAAAATGTTTTCAATTATATTTGACAAAAAATTGATAGCACTTACTAAGACAATATAATATTTAAAAAAAATTTTGTAAAGAAGTTTGGATTGTGAAACTTTTGTGAACGAACCCTTAACATTTTTGTTGCTCTACTGCAGTAGAGAAATGCGACCATTTAGGCCTTTCGGACTTTATCTTGATAATATCAGCTTGAAGCATTTTTGATGGTTTCAAAAAATTGTTTGGGCAAAAAAAATTAAAAATTTTCTCACAAAAATTTGTTCTAAACTTTTGATATTTTGATATTGAAGCGTCTTTGCAATCTTAAGAGTTGATTAGTTTTTGGAAAACTTCGGTCGGGGGGGTTTGCTGTTTTCACCCCTTGAAGGTCAACCATTTTATGCGCTATATCTCACGAACCAAACATGCGATTTTCAATATTAAGGTGTCAATCGACGCGTTTTAACATTTTTATGATTCTGTCAAATTTTTAAAAAAATCGTTGGAGCCGTTTTTTAATTTTTTTAAAAAAAAGTGCAAAAAATTAGGTTTTTTTCAAAAACACAAAATTTTTAACCTGATTTTCAAACCATAGTAGTCAATGTTTATATAATTTATATACTCCAAATAGTTTTTGTGAAAAAACCAGCAAATTTTTTTTCATGATTACAAAAAAAATTAAATTAAAAATATAAAATCATTCAAAGTTACCATATAAAAAGGGTTCATTCGAATCATTATACTTTAAATCTCTTATTCTAAAGACGTTTTTGTATAGTCAATCAAAGTTTATTAATATTTGCAAAATTTGAGCAGATTTTCAATAGTCTTCACAGCACCATGTTTTAACTTTAATTAAAAAAATTGCTTTGTAACCTGTCCCCCCTCCGATTGATCCGTGTGAATAATCAATCAAACCAATCCACGAAAATCTTTACGTAATCAATTGACGCTCGCGTAGATGTTATGATTAATATTAAGTCATTCCAATAACTTTTACGAGAAGTACATTTATTATTAAAAGAAGTATTATTTCCATAATTATTATTGTGTTTAATATTTTTAATATCTACATATGTAGATATTACTGGGAAGTTGACCGTGTGGACCTCATGGGTCGCACCTCACGGCTTGTTGTATTTTAAAATTCAATTTAAAACTCAAATGCAGTTCGAGTATTCTAGGAAAAAATCCAATCACTGTTATAAGCTACGAGTCCTTACTAGCATATCAAGTGAATGGTTAGTTCGTTCAGTAGGATCTTTGGTTTAATCCTAGCCAGTATCACGTTTTGAGGTTGCATTGAAGTGCATTCATTTGCAGTATATCACGCACTGCATAGTGTTTTTTCGTATCGCGAAGGATTCCATATTTCCATTTTTAGAACGAGTCCTTTTGCTTCCTGTGAGATGCAAGCTAAGGTAGCTCCATTTTCTGTGTGCCGCAGAATATCTAAACGTGCTCAAATGAGAATAGTGCGAATTAAATTTTGCCAATACAGATACGCTATTGGGAACATAGTGCTTTTAATTTTCTTTCTCTTTGCATGATGGCACTCAAATAACTGTAGATGATGAATCTTCTTCAGTTCAGCAAAAATTTCTGTGTATTTTATCCACAACTAAAAGAGGCTTTTGTAGGCTTTTTGTATTTTTGGTTCTGAACTCGTATCAAAATTTACGTAAGACTCAAATGTTATCCTTAAAAATTACAAAATGCACATGTGTTACTCAATTAGAACCTATCTGGATGAAAAAGCTCATTTTTATTTGTTTACAAATCAACACGTTGTACGATATTTCCTCCAAAAATTAAATCCTGAGTTTTGTTCATGAGCCATTAATTAGTTTTAAAATCTTCTGTCTTTTATGAGCGAAATATCTAGGCGTTAAATTACATTTTCAGCATTATATTCATCATTCAGTATTGAAATGGTAAGGAAGTAAGTATCAAATACCTAACATATTAATTTGAACGCGAGTCTTTAACGGAAAAAAATATGGAAGCTATTTCTAAGCACCGCGATATCACCGTTCATAATAGTTCCATTTCCAGGAAATCATCTACTCTCACGAAGATGGATGCATTGAAGTTTCAATTTGAAACTTCCGTCAAACAAAAACAGAACAAATCCACTTCTGTTTGAAAATTTCGCCCTCCTTTCTTCATGGCTTCATTTGATATTTATGCAAAACTGCCGCGCTCCGCCCACGCCGTTTTGTATATAAAATGCATGAATGCAACACGGCACGGCACAAGGACATCGAGACAGACAGGTTGGCAGACAGACATAATTTAGCATTTATCTACAACCGTTCTCCTTGCTCATTTCGAAACTTTATTTCTGGATTTTATTTCGATGAAAAACTCTCGTAGAACTTTTCACAGCTCGGGCGGTGGAAAAAATTCAGGAAAAGGACTTTCATAACAAAAAAAAACGGAAAACTTTTTTAAGCATCCTAAAGAGCATAAGACTTTTTGTGGCACGGCGTGGTCTGGCGTGGCAGGAAGATGTGCCATTACCAGAAAGTGGAGATGATGATTTACTACTGCTCGTGCTTGAATGCAAATTCAAAAGTTTTTTTTCGAACGGATCCCAAGTACCTACGAAAATATTTTATAGAACGATTTTTCCCGCAAAGGATCAGACTAGGTCAAGATGTAAAACACTTCTAAATGCTGGCAACGATATGCAGAGCATTTAAATAGCAACAGGAATAGTGCGAACATTGTGCCATTGGAAGGTTGCAAGGTATGCAAGCTACGAAGAAAAATTAGATATGAGTGAAAAGGATTAAGTTTTGAGTTTGACCTTTGAATATTGTAGCACTTTGTGTTTTTGCCATGGAAAGTGTTTTATGTTTTCTTTTTGAAAGCAAAGACAAATAATCTATTCTTTGATCATTGGAAGAATAAGCAAGGGATAATTGATAGTGAAACACTAGCTACACACAATCGTCTATGAAAAAATCAGTGCTTAAGGTGTGTTAAATTTTTTAAAAATTTAATTGACTTGGATCATAAAACAATCTGTTGATTTAAAGAATTGTAGTCTTCGGAATCCTATACATTTGAAAAACACACCTTAGAAATGCAAAATTAAGTCTGGTATAAGTTTGTGAAGAAATTAAGTTAACTATTCTTCATAAAATTGGGCAGCTCCTTTGATATTGCTACCCATAAATCAACAATGAACTCTCGGTAACAAAATGTTTAATTTTTAAAGTTTTAGACCACATGCAACGAATTTCAAAAGATTTGAACTTTGAAACAAAAATTTATTCAAGTGTCATCATGAATACTAACTTTAATTCAAAACATTTTTACTACTTGTATTGTCATTTGAAACTCTTTTAAAAAAACTCCAAACAAGCATCCAACATTTTCCCATAAATCATAACTTATAAATAAAAAATCAGGCCCAATTTGGCAAGTCTTATAAATTTTTAACACCATCCAAATTCTCACCACTTTCCACATCATTCATCCAACCAAACTTCAAATCCCATCGGTGTCTCCATGTAGAAAAAAGGCACTGAGAGTTTATATAAACTGATAACCTAAACGTTTCCGTGCTACGGTGCCCCTTAGTCCCCGCGGGTCTTAAAGAAAGTGATTACCTACTAGTGGTATTAGCAGCACGAGCAGGATCAGAATCTAGGGTAGGAGCCGTATCTGGCGAGCAGCATGGAAAGAATTACTTAAACAAATTGAAATGCCGCACACGGGGCATACCTTATCCAACTTGCTGTTGTTGTATTGTCATCCTGCCATTCGATAATTTAACGCATCTTAATCCACCGCCGAAAAAAAATATTCAAAGCCAACATGAAAAAAAAACCATGTACGAAATAAACGAAGGGATGCTAAGCCCTGAGAGTATTATCCAAACTTTTGGTAGTCAGTTTAAGCCTCGCAAGGATTCACGTCGTCCTTGCCGCTCTCGTTTTTCACTGACAACGCACGAACCAAGTCAATACAGCATACGTTGATACCTTTCTGTTCCTAACGTCTATTTGTCTTCTGATTTCTTGCTTGCTTTCTTGCTGCCTTTCTTTCTGGCTTACTTTCTTCGCATTCGGTTTTTTTTCCTTGACAAAATTCAGCTAACTTTCATTTGAACATAGACTGAAATTGATGTCGTATTTTATCCTGCGAACAAATCCCATTGCGCCCGGTCGTCGTTCACTCCCGTCGGGTGCACGTAGTCCGAAGAAAAAGTTGGTTATTCACTTTGCCACCCCC
The DNA here is from genome assembly GCA_963942545.1 of Oxycera nigricornis. Classification (NCBI taxonomy): domain Eukaryota; kingdom Metazoa; phylum Arthropoda; class Insecta; order Diptera; family Stratiomyidae; genus Oxycera; species Oxycera nigricornis. The sequence goes on from OZ012661.1 coordinate 101,109,480, forward strand.
TCAGAAATACGGGAAGAGTTTATTTTAGGATGAACTAGACAAAAGTGTGGCGAAAGGTTCTGCAAATAAAAGTTTTAAAAAAATGGAGAGAATAAGAGATTGAGGATGTTATAGTTGCATGGCTTTGTTGGGAAGCGTTTTAATGCAATGTTAAGCGTTTTAAAGGAATGCAATTATAATGCGTATGATATTTATTTTAAACATTTCACCAAAGCTATCTAGGAATTTTCTTTGCCTTCCAGTTATTACTTGTAAGGACAGTAGACCTTGATTAATTTTTAAGTTGTCTGGCTTCTCTTTGCTTAAAATATCGTTTAATGTCAAATGGTATAACTGCGTGATTTCAATGACTTCAAAAAATTAGCGTAACGATTACCAAAAAGTTTTTTTTTCAGTTTTTTTATCCTCAATAAAAAATTGCTGAACCAATTTTGTTGAAAACTCACTCAGTTCTAAATTACGTAATTACGCGTCGAATGAAATCAATCCTAGGTCAATATCATCTTTGGTCCTCGAAATATTCGAGGCGAAAAAAAATTCCGAATGCACATACATGGATTCTAGAGACCTTAAAATATGGAAATATGTGAAACTTTGGGATTCGCAACATCAGCCACAGTACAAAAACTTTATACTGAAAAATGGGAAGTTAAATATTAAGTATTAGTAAAAAAACAGACTGAATTTTCCAAAATAATTTTTTGAAAAAATTGATTTTATTATATTAAAAATTAATTAAATCCAAAAAAATTAGGAACTGCGAAAAGAATTGGAATTAAATCATCATTATCATTTAATATGTTCAATGTGAAATATTTTTTTCTAAGTATATTTATTCAAAGTATGCACTTTTGAGAATACCGACATACAATCCCGAAATCGAGTACTGTAATAAATTATAATTATTTATTTTTAAAATATGTATCTCAACGTTCAATCGCGATGTTCTTGAAACATTTTTTTTGTAGAAACAAACTTAGAATATCCTTTTTGACATAACTTCGCTAAATTCAGAAACTGAAAAAAAATTACTAAGAAAAAGTAATATTATTTTAATCCTTCACAGTGGGATCTCCTTTAAGGAGAAGAAAATGTACCATGAACTAATTTTCCAAATTAAAAACTACAATACAATAATTTCGAGTGCTATGCAGAGAAAACAGTTGGGGACTAATAATTAAATGTTAAAGGATACCGTCGTGTGGAATCAAAAGAGAATACCTAAGGTAGTTAACAAGCAGAGAGAGGAACTTTTTTCAAATTCTTATCGTTGGAAAGTTGCGCAAAACGAAAATTGTTTCATTGTTGTTGTGTTGACTAGAAAAACTGAGGTCTTTCGTGAGGACATATCGAAATTTCGTGCTAACTTAAGGGGTTCCATAGGTCTTGTATTATCAAAAAAACTATCGATGAAATTATAGTACTTCAAGAGTATTCACATTAAATATGAAATAAATTCGAGCAATATTAGCAGAGTTATAGAGATTCGAATACCGCGTGGTCGGTACATACGTATTATACGCATGCGATGCGCTTCTACCGCGTAAAATCAGATCCTTTCTTTTTCATCAAACATCACAACATCAAAAGGATGCTCTGGACATCGCGAATAAGGTGAACGTATTACTGTTTGGACCTGGAATCGACGACGACGAAATCGCTAAAAAATAACTTTAATTCATTAAATCGCGGTAAAAAACTTTGTTTTCCCGTGCGGTAGGTACGATTTCTCGAGAACGAGTGGACCAATATTGCCGAAACTTTGCACAGTTCCTCTTTATAGTATTGACTCATGCTAATACTTTTTTTATTCGGTCAATTCATTCTTATTTTATGCGAAAAAAAAACATTTTAAAAACGATTAGAATCGGAAAAATGCTTAAAAATATGACACGAAAATTCATTCAAATCCATCTTAATACTTTAAAATTTCATTTTTTTTGCAATTCCTTTGTTCAATCACGAGTCAAGGGCATAAACTTTAAAAAAGTTTTAGAATTTTTAAATTGAGCATGAACCTGCATCAAAATATTCTGCCTACCGCCAAAAACAGGTTGGACGAGGAAAACTGCAGGGAAAATTGTCAACTTTCCATGTTTTTTTAGCTGAAGTTTTTTTTCAACTTCTTAAAATGCTAAACTTTTATGTGTGTAAATTTTAAATAAAATCGATTTTTGGTTTTTGTTGAAAAAGCTGTTTTTCATTCCTTCAAGACTATGTAGATCCTTAATCCTAAAAACATTAAACATAGTTTTTCGCGTATCCTTTGAGTTGAACATAAAAGGAGGCTTATTCAATTTTATCCGCTTTTAATATTTCATGAATTTTTCTTAAAGATATAAAGAATATTGTCAATGAATAATTAAGCGGACAGTCTGGATTTATTGCATAAAATTTCAACTTTATTTTTCCAAATATTTGTAAGAATGATTTAAAAATTTAATATCATAAAACGAAAACCTTGAAATTTGCAAAAAAAAAATTTATCTAGCCATCCCGACAAAATGGCGGCCATAATTGAGCCCTATTAAAAACTTGCTGAAATGATAGCCAGGTAAGTCTGCAAAGAACCTTAACGGCATTTCGAAATATAAGTAGATGTCTATGGTCACAATCAAATCGAAACCTTTTACGTGAAAAACAAACAAAATGGCGAACATTCCAATTTGTTGACCCTTTGTTTGCAACTAAAATTGTCAAAAAAGAGTCAAACATTTATAAAAAAATCTGATTCTAGTTCTCTGAAAATTGCAGCCCAATCGGTCAAAAAGATTTTTCATTTCTCGTGTCAGCCAGGTCAAAAAACGTAGTTTTCAGCAAAACGCATTTAAAGCTGAGCGTGCTCACAGACTTTCTATTGTATCGCTGTTTGAGACTATGCATACTAATTCTATATATGTGTAGTACAAAATAATAAGCCAAGCCTAGTGTTAGTTTTGTATTGAAGCAACGACTTTAAACAGAGTTTTAAATGATTTATCTGAAGAAATGTATACTCCTTTCTCACAACTAATCATAGCCAGACAATTTGTAATAAGGCTACTTGAAATATCAAGTATTATCCAGCTTTCCATCATTACCTGTCGCCATTAATTATTTAGCTCTAAATCATTTTTTAACGTGTGCACTTTACTATTTCCCTATCACATTCCTTTCTTCTCGCAGAACTATACAAATACACCAGCTTTTCATCTGCTCGAATAAAATGCATCCGAGATTCAGCCAAAGAATTCAAAATATCTAGCGAAAATTACTCGATGTGTGACCTGAACTTTAAATGGAACGGCTCATCATAAATGCAGAGGTTTTTTCTCACCTATCTGCCATAAGGACGTGTTACATTCCCTTGAGTTGAGTGGCTAGCAACTAAGGATCCTTGCTAATTGACCCCAATTGTAAGATCCACTTCATGCATTTCGTCCGGGCATGTGAAATATTCACATTACCTATCTCCTGACATCCTGGCACACTGTTCGGTGTGAGGTAGTTAAGGCAGATAACTGGGAAAATTAGATTTTATTCTATGCAGCTTCCATCGAGAAACTGGTGGTTGATGATAGTTGCTCTAGCTGCACTCAAGGTGTAGATACTTTTGCATTTGTGCAGAGAAAAATTAGAACATGTATGAAAATTTAAAGAATTCGAGTAGTAGGAAACAGGACAAATAGAATTTGTATTCCCATTTGTAGTTGAAAAAGAGGATACTGGTGCTCCTATAAAAAACTCGAAAGGAAGCAGAAGCATACACACGAAATTTGAATAAAGAACGTATGGGTTTTTCTCGCATGAAATAACTTGCAGTTTATAGTTTCAACGACTAAATCCTTAATTAAGCCAGCGATTAAAGCACGAAAGGTATTGCGAATTGTTCAAATATATTTTCAAGAATGCGTCTTAGCGAATAAGGTCAGTAAAAGAAATCATGATTCTCGTGGATTTTGATTATCCCTTCGCTGTGATGATTTTATATGCTACAAACTTTGGAAATCATTTTGTTACTTTGATTCTTAACTTAGATGGTTTCAACTGGTAATTTTTCAGCTGTGAACTGCAAGGACTAAACGATTATGGATATGGAATGGTGCAGTTCCTTGTTCAAATGATTTAAAATTTAGATTTATTTCGATTCGATCTTTTCTAGTCTTTCTATTCCAAAAGGTACTCCCACTTTAAAAAAACCAATCATGGAAAGCGTCTGAACACGGTAACCATTTTCTCTCGATCCAAACCAGAAACATGTTTGCCTCCTTGAAAACAGTCATGTTTCATTTATCTTATTTTCCGTAAATTGCCAAACTATTTTTTTCGTACAACAATTCATCCATTTTTCGATTTTATCAATCATTGTCCTGTTGTCGCCTCCATGTTTGATAATTTTTTCCTTCGTTGCAAAATTCACTGACATAGGAACATCCTCTTAACTGCTGCAGTGAAAGCGAAAATCAGGTCATGATAATTTGCTTCGTGTTTATCAGAGTAGCGAGAACGTAATGTTTGAAAAGCAATTTAGAAGGTGGTTGTAGGAAACGAGAGAAGCATTCTTCGTCTTCGCCGTCTAAAAGGAGCGAAAAATGTAGCAAGAAATCAATCAAAAAAATGAACCAAGTACAAAAAGTATCTGCCTTGGAATAGTGATGACCGTCGAACAAAACAAGTCAACAATGTTGAAATATAACGTGGTACCGAAAAATATAGAGAAAAAATTAAACTTCCTATCGAATACATTCTGGCAGAATGGATGATCCTGTTTCAAATAGATGGTTGTTACAGCAGAGATCAAAAATATTTGCCATACGTTTGAGAACAATTTAGAATTAGCTTGAATAACTTCCAGATAAAATTACGCACCAGTTAATGGTAAACCAAATGAGACAAGCTTTATGTCTCTGTCGGGAAGGATGCTTTTCGCAAATGAAGTGAACTTATAATTTAACAAAATGCAGTGCTTGCACAGAAAAAAGAACAAATAACGACACAGCAATCTACTTCTAACTATCTTGCAATCAGAAAACTTTAACCCACCAATATTATATCGAAAAACTTCCCTTGAAATTCTGTATTCACCCAGTGTCACTCCTCTAGTCACTTGTTCCGAACAATGCCACTGCCGAATCAATAGCTTGCTATTGTATTGTACCATGGCCTCAATACACAAACACAACAACAACAAAGCGCCATCAGGATGCCTGAAGAACGTACCACTCACAAGCAAGCATATTTACACTCAGTGGAATAGTAAAAAAACAGGACGAATATTCAGAGAAGCTCTGAATGTTCGTAGGAACAATGTTAGGGAATACCGCACATAGGTCACGGAATATAGTCCATAGCGGCACGGGCAAGGACCTGCTCGGGCCAGGCAGCCAAAATGGGGCTGAACGATTCTTCCCGAAAAAAACACGACAGAAGCATCGCCATCGCATCTCCTGGGCTTATAGTTCGTTGGGTGCGTCTGTGTTACACTTCACAACAGCTGAGTTACACAAGAGCCTCCTTTGGTGCTCGTGTGTTTGCGATTTGTGTGACTTTAAGTAGTTTTTCGGTGTTATTTGAACTTGGCAGACATGCACGCAATCGAAGGAAGGACGAAGAAATGTATGCTTGGAACGAGATTGGTGGAGGTGGTGATGGTTTTTGGTAAGCTGAATGCCATCCTGTTTTCGATGAATGTATACCAGCTATTTTTCATAGTAACGGAAAGAGTGTTTTGAATGGGACTTGGCAGCGTGATCCTTCTCGTACGTGGTGGGCAAACACGGCAATGGAAGACATGGGCTTAAGCTATTCATTTTTGTAATGTTTTTCTTCGAGGAGAGGGAGTGGCTTGATTTACTTATAAGAAGATTAAAGCGAGTTGACCGGTTGTCATCGAATTTGTTGAGGACTCTCGGTGGTTTGAGATAAGTGGTATTTCAGGATGTAGTAGAAGAAGTGTAAGATCATTTGGAGGTCATTCATGTATATTGGCCTGGAAAGCGAGATATCACTCTCGCTTTTTAAATGGATATTGAAATTCTCGACTTTCATTCAAATTCTAAAAAACAAATCTAACTTGAAATTTACTCAAAAAAGTCTTATTCTATCGCTGATAAGCGACAGTCACATCTAGTTGGTCCACCACTTAATTTGTTCCTAAAAGTTCGAGATATTACGATATTGAAAACAACGGTTTGTTTAAAAGTAGACAAGACATGTGGTGCTATACCTCTATCAAAAGAAATAAAGGTATTCTAACGCCAAATGTTAAAAATAACTTTTTTCGAAGTGGGAGCAGTGTTGCATAAAAACTGCGAAACTTGCGGTAGTTAATTGGTTTAAAAATGAAGGCGTCTCAAAGTCAACGAAATATAGATCTGATACTGATGCACAATTTTTATTGGTACTATCACGGTGCGCAAAAAATCCACCTAAATTTAAAAATACATTTGTTGAGCTGTTGGTGAAAGAGAACGACAATCAGCATTACGCCAAATAATAGATTCAAAGGATTAGCTACTTTGAAGCCAGCTTCGGTTGCGTTTTTAACTTAAATTATATATTTGATATATAATCAGTACAAAAAGTCTGAAACTATACTATCGAATACTTCAGGCCGTTTCCCAACGTTAATATTCCTTAAAAAGTTATCAATTGTTCATATTTTGCAGGTTTCAAATGCTCTAGAGATGATGCTGAGAGGATCTATGGCTGATAAACGATTTTTACTTTACAGAGACAAAAACATTTGAGCATTTGAATTACCCACTCAACAGTCCTTTCAATATTAAAAACCAGACAAAAGCATAGAAACGTTCCATGTTTTTAACGAGACTCCCTTACGCAAAACTATCTGCATTTACGTATCCTTCAAGCACCATATCATCTATCACGTACCAACGATTGAATAATACAAAACAGTAGATGGATATAGAAAATCATCTCTTCAGCCAACCAGCCATCTCTCTATCGCACTTATCTATTCATTTCGCATTGTGCAATCCACTTCTCTGACCAACTCTATTTGTGTTCATCCATTGTTCGTGTGTTATCCTTTTTATTATTTCGCTCGCATTATTATCCATGTCTATCGTTGTCCGTTTGAGTTGCCGTGGCTGAAGCTGGCCCGTTTACCATTCACCATCGTCAGGATTGTTGAGACAAGGACCAACTATACAGCTACAAAACAAAACGAGTGTTTTATGAGGATATGGAAATGTCCATTTTATGGGCTTTTTATTTTAACATTATGTGAGCACATTAGCCAGACAATTCTATTGATTTACGAGCAAAGCCCCGGAGAAGGATATGTTTGTCTCCATGTGGAATTTCGGGATAAGGATTTTGTATGATCAACAGAGTGGAAATATATTTCTGGTTTAAATCCTGGTGTATTCATTCTGGCTGTCTGTGTTTCAACAATGACTTCATATTGTTGCTGGGTATTAAAAAAAGGGTTGATAAAACCAATTGGGCGAAAACCGTAAGTGTGTGTAGCGGAAGGATGTTTTTTTTTGCTTTGAGCGGAATGTGCGCAATTCATTTGGTGGAGTTTCCACAAATTTGAGCTTTTCAAACATACAATTTTTGGTGAGCTATTTTGGTCAATGCTCAGCACAAGGGGTCATTGGGAAAATAAATTTTAAGGGATTCATCCTTTCAAAAAATAAATCAAAAAATTTGAAAAATGAATTTCACAAAAGATTGATTGCTCAAATGATTGCTTAACACGTTGAACATGCTAACCTGATTGAATTATAGCTTCAAAGAACTTTGCAACAAAGTTCAATCACTCAGAACTCTTACAAGTCGGGCCAAAGTCATCTTTCCACGCAGCAACAACATTTTATCTCCGAAGGAGTCCGAAGGAGTTATAGCACAACATCAATTTCCAGTGCTTTATTGTCGCAAAACTTTTGATAACTTCATTTCGTTCGACCGGGTCAAGTTTGACGTTGGACATATCCAACTTGAAAGGACGAGGATCTATGAAAGGAAATTACTGGGAACAAATCGAATGAATAAGACACCGGATTCTTTCGAAGATTTCTTCTTTGACCCGTCCATTTCTTAAGTTTGCTGTGCGGCTGTGTCTTCTGACCAAGGATTGATGATGACAATAACGATGAAGACGCCACGGGAAACAAGGAGTGACATTTTCAATGGTCTTTGTGGTGCACTGATGCAGAATGGCCTTTCATTTGACCCCTCTGCTCTCCGGTCATCATTGTTCAATTGAATTCAGCCTTAATTTCATAGGACTTTCAGAACGAAAACTCGGGAATGAAACTATCGTTTGAACTTCAGGAAGTTGTTCAATAGTTCGGATTTTTATGTTTTCTTTTGTGGAATTTTTTCTCAGGAAGAAGGAAATGCAATATCGTATGCCAACTAAACTTTTGAACCTTTCATAGAAAAAATTTAACTTCTCAGAAATTCATGCCATCAGTTCAAAAATTGAAATTAAAATTGAAGATCCTGAGAGTATTTCAAAGATATTTTTAGACAGGAAACTATATTTGTGTACGTACGCACGTATTTACGTGGGCGTAAATTTTTTTCTTAACCGACATTTCACAAAGGAAATGTTCTATTGATTTTGTTGGGATGCCAATAAAATTATGCTAACATTTTTGGATTGCAACAACGTTTTCATAAATTAAGGACAACCATTTTTTTTAAAATTTAACAAAGCAATGTTAGAAAATGAGTTGGTTTTCAAAAGTAATTGTATGAACATTATGTTAAATTTGGGTTGAGAAATTCGAACTATTCTGGTCGGTACAGCTATTTTTATGAATAAGTATTTATTCAAATGAGGATCCTGCTCTGTCAACAGTTATTCACGTCTTTTCTCTGTTCTAACCTGGAACAATGAGCATTCGAAAAAACCAAAGAAAAATCGTTTGAACCTGGTATCGCCGAATTGTTGTTATCGTATAGTTTATTCAATTTTGTACCTGAAATTTTCAATGCATTTTGTGTGAAGCGTTGTCTCTCAAAATGTTGAAAAATTTGGAACAAAAAGTTTTCTAAACTACCCTGCTAAACTTCGCCGCATCATTTTTCCATGCCATAACTTACGATTTTATGAAAGTTTTTCTTTGTATTTGGAGATTTCATATTTTTTTGAAGGAAAAACGGTCCAAAAATTTTACTTTTGATTTTGAAATGATCGTCATTTTGTTAATTATATTTGAATAACGAAAATTCTCTATACATTGTGATAATGTTTTGTACGAAATAATAGTCTTTGTCAGAGTGTTTTTTTAGGAGAAAAAATTGGACTTCTCCCCGTCAGATGCTATTTTTTTGGCATCATTCTAAAATACCCAAAAATAATATTTGAAAGAAGAAACTACATAACTGTTTGATTATTTTATGAACATCATAGATTCTTTGAAGAAACGAAACAAGTATCCAACCCATTATTAAATTTTATTTCTTGAAGAAGAAAAACTTCAAAAATCTGTATCTCTCTTGACCATCACACTGAGGTAGTTCATTAAGAAAATTGAGTGGAATTTAAGAAAAGTGATGATGATTTGATAGAAAAAATCTGGAGTAAAATTGGAAGTAATAATCAAAAATTCAAGCTTATGTTTTCGTGGTAAAAATCTAAAACAGTGAGGTTGATCAGACCTCAGCCTAATTAACTTTATGCAGACTCTGAAAGATATATCACAAACTCAGAAAAAGGTAGATATACAAACCTATGTAATTAGTTAAAATCCAAAAACTTTTTTCCAGAATTTCCTTAAAAATATGTATTTAAACTATTAAACCATATGTACATTTCGTCAGGCACTCCCAGACTTCTTCAGTGTATAACTAATTCCCTAAGTTCTGTGTTTCTATTTTAATCCCTAACGTTTTACATTTTCATCGCAAACTGAGATATCTAATTACATAGTTCAATTTGAAATAACAGTTTTCATGTTTCAAAAACATTGAGGAATAAAGCTGATAATTTTAAGCCTAAAATTCGTGCTGAAATTTTTAGAGACAAATACTTTTCGAAACGACAACAATTCGAAGTAAAATTTTAACAATCGGAAAGTTTTTTTCTTCTAAATTTGAATTTGAAAAATTTGAATAAAAACACAACAGGTCATAACAACAACAACTCTATGAGGAAACCAAATGAAAACTCTTTCGCATTCCAAAAAAAACTTCATCATAAGCTTATGTAAAATCAATATCAAATGGTTGGAAAAAACTCTTAAAATGTAAAAGTCAGCAAAAATTGAAATTAAACCTTAGAGCAACATTGAAAAAAAAATTCATTTAGTTACGAAAATATTTGGAAATAGATGCCAACAACCAGGAAAAAGTTTGAAGTTAAGTTTTAAATAATCTATAGTTCAGTAAAGAATCAATTTTGTGGTTAGGTTTGATGTTAAAAATACGCAAATTAAACGAGTTTTAATGTAATGAAATACAACAACCATGCCAAATAATAATCTTGGATGAAAAATAATATGAAATATTAACCTGAAATATTAACCTGAAAGTCACGATTTTTTGACAATCCAGGGATGAAATTTTTTTCGAGAAAATTATCATATTTTCCAATCCAAAAATTTGAACTAATATGTTTGAGATTTGAAAACAAAATAATTTTAGTCAAAATGTCACTAAGGTTTTAGCTATTCAAAAGTAGAACTTAGTATTAAGAAAACCCACTGAAAAACCAAACGGTTATAAAAATTCTTAGTTGAAGTCCAAAGAACTGCAACATTTTGGAATCAATTGAAATCAAAACTTTAAAATTTGAGACAAAACCAAAATGAAAATTTCGTCCAATCTTGAACTAACACCTTAAAAAAATAAAAACATAATTTTCCGCTATAAATTAGAAGTTATGAAAGACAAATAGGATCAGGATAAAAGCTCTTGAAATGCAAATCCTACAAATATAAAAACACCTTTGATCACATATGTGAAATAAAACATTTTACTGGTACAAAATTTCGGTATAAGAACTGTGTTCAGCATCAAAATTCGCTATCGTATTTCAATAGAATCTACAAACTTCGTATTTCACACTAATGAGAATAATTGTATAATTAACTTCCCAGTATATGGGAAGTTCTTGTAATCGCCTCGAAAATCGAAATTGAAATTTTCAACATTTCTTTACGTTTTGAGGTCTATAGAGTATATATAAAGTGTTTTTAGAAAGGGAGATGTATGTGTGTGTGTGTGTATGTACGTACGTACGTACGTACGTATGTACGTTCGGAACACTTTTTTCTACGAGCATAACTCACGTAAACAAAGTCATATCGAGTTCGTTGAGGTGTCAATCGAAGCGTCTTTGCAAACTCAAGAGCTGATTAGTTTTTGGGATACTTCGGTAGGGGGGGTTTGCTGTTTTCGCCCCTTGAAGGTCAACCATGTTATGCGCTATATCTCACGAACCAAACATGCGATTTTTATAATTAAGGTGTCAATCGACGCGTTTTAACATTGATATGATTCTATCAAATTTTTTAAAAAATTCTTGGAGCCGTTTTTTAATTTTTTTAAAAAAAGTGCAAAAAATTAGGTTTTTTTTCAAAAACATCAAATTTTTAACCTAATTTTCAAACCTAAGTAATCAATGTTTATATAATTTATATACTCCAAATAATGTTTGTGAAAAAACCAGCAAAAGTTTTTTTCATGATTATGAAAAAAATTAAATAAAAAATAAAAAATCATTAAACGTTCAAGGTCATTTACGTCATTCATTTTATCTCGAGAACTAAATATAATATTTCCATCATTAAGGTGTCAATCGACGCGTATTATCATTTTAATGATGTTTTTATATGTTAAAAAAATCTTTAAAGTGGTTTTTTAAATTTATTGAAAAAAATTGGAAAAGTAGTGTTTTTTTCATAGAAAAATTCATTTTTCACCTGATTTGCACATCGTAATAATAAATGTTTGTAGAATTTATAAAATTTTATCAATTTTTGTAGAGAAACCAGCAATAACTTTTCTCATGATTACAAAAAAAATTAAATTAAACATAAAAAATCATTCAAAGTCACCATGTAAAAAGGGTTCATTCGAATTATAATACCTTAAATCTCTTAACTAAAGACATTGTTGTAAAGTCAATCAAAGTTTATTAATATTTGCAAAATTTAAGCAGATTTTCAATAGTCTTCACATCACCATGTTTTAGCTTTTATGAAAAAACTGCTTTGTAATCTGTCCCCACTCCGATGAATACTCAATCAATGGACGCTCCCGTAGATGAAACGATTAATATTAAGTCATTCCAATAACTTTTACGAGAAGTACATTTTGTATTATTTGAAGTAGTATTATTTCCATAATTATTATTGTGTTTAATATTTTCAATATCCTTTTAGATATTACTGGGAAGTTGACCGTGTGGACCTCATGGGTCGCACCTCACGGCTTGTTTCATTTTGTTTTATTGACTAAAGAAGAATCATTGCCATTGGTAATTTTATATTATGAATTGAAGAATGAAGAATGATACCCTTAAACTATATAAAATCAGTTCCAAAACATCGGAACACATTTAGCTTATTATTAGCGTCAACTGAAATTTCAATATATATATCACCGTTTTCATCTCAACATATTGAAGACATAGCTGAACGATTAAACCAACGAAAGACGTTTTGAGGGAAGCTTTAATTTTTTTTCTAAGGTCCGCCTCTGTGCGGAAATAGTTCCAACATAATTTGCCTGGATTCATTAACCAAATTTTTTTAGACTGGTTAAGTATTGAAACCTCTAACTTACACAAATATGAATATATTTTTTTTCGTGAACTTTAAAATATTCCCATCCAGAATTTCATAAAAACTTATACATCCCAAAAAAGTCTTTATCTGAACATCTGCCCCACAGGGATTAAACAATGAAACTTTTTTTTAAATCCATTATAATCAATACACTATATAATAGCCAAGATAGCTTAACAGCTGCTATTTGATTGTATATCAAGTTGCCTATTATCCCGCCATAAGCGCCTTATGGCATGCGAATTAAGGAATCAACACCCCAACCATAAAATTATCGATTGAAGTTTTACACTTTCCCATTTCTTTGCAAAATAGGTTAAGTATCTGGAAAAGTTTTTGCATAAATGGACTTTGAAACAGTGTTTTTCCATGCTGAAGAAAGATGGCAGCGTTGAGCTATTGTTGTTGTTGTTGTTGTTGAAATCAACGGAAACTTAGAAGGAAAACGTTAAATGTTTATGAAATTGAAACAAAAATCATTTAGCATTTACTGGTGGAAAAAAATTACAGGAAAACGATTGTCCTAATTCATGCACTATGTGACCTTAGTATTGTAGCTTTCAGTCCTCAAACTTTAAAAATTAAAAACTTCTGTGATTTATGCTAAGAACTCATTTTACAATGAAACTCGATTACCATATTAAATTCTTTCGGGCTCTAAAGTATATACGCCGTATAAATCTCAAATGCAACTTTTGGTGTGTCTGCACAGTAAACCAAATCAATCAAAACCCATTCTTACCTCCCAGAAAATTCACATAAGCATGCAAATAACCATGCCTGGTGGAAACAATCCATTATCAATCATTTATTGCTGCCTGCTGGGATACAGAACTTTCATATATGTATGTAGGTATGCTCGCAATATGATTTCTTAATTTCAGCTCAACGTCTTCTACGAAATACACATTCACAGAAAATTCCTTAGTAAATAGTAATGTTTCCGATTCGGTCCGGAAAGCTAGAATTAATGGGGCTTTGAATTGTAATAAATTATGTTAATAGGATCGACTAGTTCACATATGTACGTTTATTTTGTTTTCGACTGTGTTGAGCGCCAAACATTAAATGAACAATGATTTTCTCGGGAAAAGAAGCAAAAGTAAAAGTGCTGAATAAGCAAATATTCACTGGTGAAATATCACAAGACAATGCTTGTTTGATGATTCTATTATATGATCTTTATTCCAGAATAATCACTGTTTTGTATGGATACTGTAAGGGTGAAAAGGAAATTGAGCTTTGTGTTATTTGCACGGCTTTGTAAAAGTTTAACAATAAATGTAGTATACATTTAATATGCTGATAACAGTTCCGTCACTAAAATATACATAAATAAATGTTTCAGTCTCTGCGTGATGAATGAATAACGTTAAGGAATTCAACAAACTCAGGAGATTGTTATCCGTTTTAATTTGACTTTGTGCTACATTTACTTTAAAAAAACATTAATGAACAACTAGGATTACTTTTTTCATGTTACCACGCGATGCAAATACACATTTTCAAAATTATTTTCAATCAGCGCCCAGCGTGGGCTTCAGCGCGAACAATTTTGCATTTAATCTTGAAGACTCAACCAATTTTCAATTATTATGATTAATATGTTATTGATAACTATCTGCAATCTTTATAAAAAATATTTCTATTAACGGTAAATAATTGTGGAATATCATTGGCTAGAAAATTTGGGAAGAAATATCATATCAGTTGTTAGAACTTATTAAACACTCCACGGGATATGATTCAAGCCAAAAGATTTTAAAAAGTGTTAGTCCATTGAGCGCATACTCTTGTCATCTGTAGAAATAAAAGCCAAATCTGGTCCTGAAGTCATTTGAAATTGAAGAAAAAACAATTGTTTATCTAGTCGAATTACATGCTGCATTTTTTTTGAATGAGAGTGGTTAGGTGTCTGAGGAATCGTTCTCGTTTTAATCAATTTAAGGCTCAGGTAAGCACACGTTTATCTCTAAATGCGCCACAAAATCTATATTTTTGACTATATCCTGAAAACCATTTCCACACCATATCAAGATCTTTGAAAGCAAACCTTTTTCGTGAAACTTCTTTATGATGGAGTTCATAATGAAGAAGAAGAAGAAGTCGATATGGATTGGCCAACGAGCTACAATTGAGTGGATAGCAAAAATTCTATGAAATAAATATTGATGCAAAAGTATCTATAAATCGTAACCAAAAATGATATGTGAAACAAAAAGGATCGGAGATAATTGAATAAAAAATGCTCTAAAATATCTTCTCCAAAATGTGGCACGGTGCAAAACTTAAACATTCATAGTGCAATCAAATCAAGTAAAAAAATGCAATGTTAAGAAAATTATACGTAGCTAAAAATTGACGGAGATATTATGTCCTAGTTATTTATGAGCTTTATCTGACGAGTCATTTGGATCTGAAAAGCTTAAAAATTAATGAAATATGCCTTGAATAGTAAAATCTTACCAAAATCTAGAAGCTAAATTTATAGATATTGCAATTCTTTGCAAAACTCGTCCTAATATTTTTTATACGAGTTATAGTTCGATATATCTTGCAACTTTTACAAGTGACCAATTTGGAAGAAACGTCCTTGCCGCATTCTTGTCCTTAATGTGTGTCCTTAATAGGCAAAATCTACAATTTGTTCTTGAAAAGATAAAAATTAGTGTGCCAAATTTTTATCTTTTCATCTTTTTGTAGAAAATTATCCAATATGCGAATTTGCGGATGTTTTACGATAACGCTTACCGTTTAAGAAATATATATGAGTACTTGTAAGTAGCCGATTTTTTAAACTTCAGCTGTTAAATGAAAAATTTAGCACACAATGGGTACTTTTGATTTTTGAATAATAAAAAAATGGTTCGACTTTGTACCGATTTGCGAGGTTTTTAGATTTATCGCGAGGCTATTTTAACTAAACTATTACTGGCCATATGTATCATAAAAGAAGACCTCGCCATTGAATAAAGTGACTTGAAGTACCAACAAATGAACAGAACTAGCTGGATACTTTAAAAAGTTTTGTATTGGCGGAAAACTGGACTGAAAGAGGCTAAACCAGAGCATGCGAAAAGTGTTGTCAGATCCGAACAAACTCATTCTGTAGGATCTCCTAAGATGATTATAAGCATGCTTTCTTTTTACTTCAAATTTAAGCTTTATTTTAAACACCAATAGTTACAAAACGTTTCGATTCAGTTGGAAACTTAGACTGTGGAATAAAACACTGGGTTTCATAGTACGCATATGAAATACATAACATAAGCATGAAGCATGAAATCAATAATAGGCTTTCTTGATGAGGACAAGCTGGTGGCTCATATGAGAGTTTATCAACACGATAAAGTATAGCCTGGCCATCAAAAACCTACGTGAATAATATTTAGCATTGTCTCGAAAAAATGTTAAGAGGGATTGGCAAAATATCGACCTGTATGATGAACTCGACTTTTAATCGCATTCTGGTAAAAAATATGAATTATTGCTGCATCGTTCGATGAAACATCTACAATACGTCCATGTTTATGGATTCTTCTCAATAAGAGAAAGCTAGAACCATCGACGCTAAAAGAATGGTGAAACTGAGCAAAAAAAGAAAACTCATTCACTTTTCATATTTGCAAGACAATTGCGTAATTTTTCTGTCGTTTTTTAAAAACAATTTACCGGAAAAATTTTCGCCAAAAATTTATTTATCTTTAACTTAATATTGTTGCGTCATCAGTTTCCAATTACAGATCCAAATGTGTTTCATTTAAACTTTTCTCCACCTTCTGTTCACCATTATGCGTCCTGGCAACATCAACCAACAAGCTTTTCATCTACAATATTCAACATTCAACACTGGACCCACATCATTTACGTGCATCGATATCCTGCTCCTTGGAACGCAACAAAAAACCAAATTCAATAGAAAATTCGTGAGAAGCCTGGGAAACTTATTTTCAAAAGAAGCACGTCAAGGCCGGTCTGATAGTTTTCCTTGTTCCCTTTTTTAATGTTCAGAAATCATTTTCTTCTTCATTCCACGTATCACATCCGTGCAAATGTGTGCATGCATATATATAAAATATATAAAAAAAGGACGCTGTGAAAGTGGTAACAAAGTAGATATGAACAAAATCCACCACATATGGTTCGTTGTCTGGTGAACGCGATAAGAAATGGCAAAGCAAGGCTAGGCTATGAATTCTTAGGCACGAGAATATATATACACGAGAAGAAAAAATACCCACTATATGAATGACCCGAGTGTGGACAGGACCTCGACCAGGGACATGATAGCTTAACAAAGTTTCGCAGTTCTTATGATTGTGTCCTGAATTTCGATAGATTCTCTATGTCGCTCGTCATTTTATCTGAGGCGGGAATTTTATGAAATCTGTCACGTTTCACGACATGGTCATCATGTTTCCATATCAGGACCTTTTTCATGTTGTGTAATATCATTTGGCATCTATTTTTTCGTTTTATTTTTTTCGTTTTATTTCTTGTGTCGTTTTAGTTAATTCATTCTTGTCGGAGAGGTCTGATGATGATTATGATGATGATGATGATGCCCAAACACCTGAGAATGTGGACCCAATGATAGTAGCAATTCTTATTTTTTATTCAATCAATGGATGATTTGATTTTGGAAAAGTGATCCGGGAATAATTTAATTACAAGTTGGATGTCATTCGATGGTAATATTTTTCGTGTTTCGACGATAAAATTGTTGATATATTTTTATAATCAACTTCACACAAAATGCTTTTGATGGTTGCCCAGCAAAACTGACAAATGACTTTCAAATAAATCCACTGCTTTTTTGAAAGTATTTCAAAGAGTTAATATTATGTTGCTTGTTTTTTATTTCTTTATTTATTTATTTATTAAGAATATGTCTTACAGACTAACAGATTCCAATTACAAGACAAGATAAAAAAATACATATAGTTAAATTAATTAGTTAATGTACCCTTTACATTCTGCTTATGAATGTAAAGTGAGTGAGAAAACGAACCAAGTTGCAGAGTATTGTGGTTACGAGGAAGCCGCAACATCGGCGAATGGTAAAAAGTCTCAGTCCTAGCATATGGAACTGTAAATATGATGTCAAATCTGGCAGGGTGCTCTGAAAAACGATACTCTAACCAATCAGAGAGGTTAGACTTTAATGGATGGTGGTGAAGCCGAAACAGAAAACACTCATCTAAAAGGAGTCTGCGGGATTGCAAAGTAGGAAACTGTAGCAAGGAAAGTCGCTCTTCATATGGCATATAAATATGTAATTTGTGTGAATTTTTGCTGTACTGATTCAATCATAGAATCCAAATATTGATAGTGTTCTGATCATACTTGCGAGCAATATTCACGGATGGTTCTAACTAGGCTAGTGTATAGGTTGACGGCGGAGGAAATGCCAGTAAGCTTCTGAGAGTGCCTTAATAAGAACCCGAGGACACGGGAGGCACGTGCAGCTATAGCCACAATGTGAGGCTCAAATTCAAGTTTCAAATCGGAAAGAAATTCGTTTAAATTTTATTAATGATGACATATTGACTTACTAATTTGTTTTTAAATGAACAAAAATGCATCTTTCCGATAAACTCTAAAGCTTAAACTGGTTCCTCCTTTTTCCTTTTTAGGTAGCTTTCCAACGATTTACCTCACCATGTTGTTCCCTATTTTATTTTATTTTCTGTTAATGTTGGTGGAACTATAGTCGCCTTATTTGTTTCAATTCTTCCCACAATATTATGAGATTTTTTCTGAAGAAGTTATCATGAATTTTACCTAAAAAAAATTTCGTATGGACAAAAATGATTCAACATTTTTCAAATCATATGGAGTGTTCAATAGAAAATTGTGTACCTGAGTTGAATATCACCGAAAAATGCAATTCAGCTAATTTTGTAAGAATTTTCATTGTATTAAAGCGGGAACTTTCGAACTTACCCCCTTCTACCCATAAATTGTATCGTAAAAACCTTTCATGTTTGACGATTTTCGTCACAGAAAAATAACACAAAAAGCAAACAAACAGAATTCTTAAGGATGCAAACTTTTGCACTCTCATTGCACAGAAATTTTCGAGAAAATTATAATTAAATTTATGTGGAATATTGCACTATATTTCCATAAATTATAAGACTGAAGATAATTATCTTTCATTTAAATTTTTGTGTATATTTTTCGACGACGCTTTTCACTAACAAAACTTGTTTTAAAACCCTTAAAATTTCCTCGAAATGTTTTAAAAATGTTGCCCGTGAAAAGGCTATTTTAATTTTTTTCAAATTTGATTTGCTTTTCAAACCTACGTTTTTTTAAATATAATTAAAATAATGTAATAATTGATAATTTTTGCTCTATTAATTTTTGTAATTTGAATTGTTTTGGGAAATTCAAAAGTACTTTTATTTTCGCAAAAACTTGATTGTGTGAGTTTCGACACCATAAATTTTATTTCTGTTCTTCCTTCAATATTTTTTATAGCGACTTCACGGATCATTCAATCATCGAAAATATTTGGAATAAGTGTCATTGAAAATATCTGCGATTTTTGATTCATAAAATATTTTCTAGGACGTCAATACAATGTATATTTTCTGTCAAAAATTACTTAATTTATATTTCACGTGAGTTGAAAGCCACACGAATGTCTCAGTTAGGAACACACCTGAAAGAACCCAAAAAAACCTTTTATTGATATGAAACAATATTTAAAACATGAACGAAAAATATAAATTTACCTTGCAGAATTTCGTGTACATTTTAAGATATTTTTATGGAAAAAAATTTACAAAATGTCGATAAAATATCTATATACAGTGGAATATTTGATTTAGTTTTTATCAAAATGAGAGTAATATATTCTATAACAATTTAATTCAAATATATTCTGACATTTATATAGTATATTTTTGATAATGAATTATATTAAAAATGCCATTTTCTTCATTGTTATTGTTTTGTAATTTTGAAACTTTCAATAAATTTCCTAAAAATTGAATGACGCACAAATAGAACATTGAAATAAAAATAGTTCAATTTTGAAATACTTAAAACTCTTGCTGCGATCACGCGAGCAATTCACCCTGCTGAAGGACCATATACCACTCGCAATTACGACATTTTAATAAATTTTTGAACTTGATTATGCTAAAAATGTTCACTACAATCGCTCAAACTTTTTACTCTCCACTCTCTTTAAAATGTGCAGAAAGTATATTCTGTCTGTACGTTTCGGTCAAGCCGAAGGATCAAACCAGGATGCCAAAACGAAAACTAGTTCAAATACCAAAAGCGGCTCCCATCAACTGCGTTGTCTCAAACATCTCCTCGAGCAAGTTAACGTACCAAACAAACACACACTCCACTGCAAACATTAACGTTCAAATAGTTCCTGTGGCGATGCCGAGTGCATTATGATGGATATAAATCGCCAGGACATTAACATCTGCTTAAGCTGTTCAAAATTCAACTTGAGCATCCATTTAGGCTTGATGGATCGAGAAGTGAACACAAAAAGCACTTTAGTTCGCCTGCAGCGAAAATGATGGTAACGATATACAGGACTAACCAGAAAATACCATCATCCTCTTCGAAGGAGCGAACACCAGTACGTAGATATGGCGGCGGAGGATTTCTATAGGAAAAACATTATCCTGGAAGTTTTCTAAATTCATAGACCATAAGTGTGTGTGATGTGGGTAGAGAATGTTGTGGGCAAATTGCAGGCAGGGGTCGGTTTACTGGTACTTTTTGGATTTGGTATTGGTGCGAACGAAAAGTTGTTCGCCAGTTTGAATTGTGCTTTTGAAGTTCGAGTTTTGTAAAATGGCTTATGCGAATTTCCGACCCACGGCGAAATGAAGTCACTAATAAAGTGCAAAAGGGATATTTAAGGTTTTTATCATAGAATGAATGTTTGGCTTGTGAAAGGTGTTTCAAGCTATGAACATAAATATTTATAAGTGGTCGTTGGAATTTATACGAAAAAATTGTCTTGATTGTACATATATGCAAAAGTGAATTTCAATTAGTAATATCTACCAAACATTTAAATGGATGAGGGTTTCTTGGTTGAAAGAAGTGCATTTTAGGGGCTCATAGAGATACATCTAGCTTTTGAATTTAATTAATTATTGTTGGTGAGAATAGGATTTTTGTGACGATTTTTCACTGAACTTGCCCTATCAATATGGTACTCAAAATGTCGTTTAATTTTCTCTTAGCATGCTCACATTCCTGAATCAAATATATATATCCGTCTCAATTAAAAACAATATAAAACGATATTTAATTTGAAAAAACAGTGAGTGTACATTGCTAAAGGAAGACTATTTTCAACACTAACATTCGTTATATGATCTTATGAACAACAATCATTTGAAAGTGAAGACTATCAGTAACAGCCACGCATAAAATGCAGCATGTTTGCGTGAAAAACATAATAGCCATGCAAGATGTTTGCCGCATGCATTTAGAGTTAAGAACTCTGTATTTGAATTGGTAAGGATCTTGTTCAAACAACACATGGTGTGAACTCGTTGTTGTTCAAACAACTCATGGTGCGAACTCGTTGTTCAACTGATTGTTTGAACCAGACCACCCAAACACCATGTAATGGAATTTTCCGTCCACCCTGACCTGCACCTCAGAAGGTGTCCTGGTGGATAATAGAATTAAGAAATTCAGTCTTAAGTTTGGATTAAACGAGATCATACGATCTCATAAACTTAGTATTCAAAGAGTTTCATTTAAAACTTAATTTATCCTCGTGATATGACCATTATTTGTAAACATTTGCAGTGTCATGATATGACCATGTACGAGGGTGGATTGAAAAGTTTCCGGAATCGGCAAGAGATGGTGCGCGGATTGCCAAGTTGCTATGATGTTGTCAAGGTGACGTTGTTTTAGAAAAGCTGTCAAATTTTCAGACAGCTATTTCGTACGGTTCTTGTTTAACAGGCAATTTTGTGAAGGAAGTCTGGCACATTTGCAAAAATTGATAAACACGAATTTCGTACAGTCATCAAACATTTCTGGATGGATGGGAAAACGGCGACGGAGATACGAGATATTTTGCAGGAAGTTCATGGCACCTCCACACCTTCATTTTCTACTATCAGTTTCTGGGAAAGCGAGTTCAAACGTGGCCATACGAGCACTAAGGATGAACCACGCAGTGGACGTCCAAAAACAGCCACAAATGAGGAAATGGTCGACAAAGTTCATGATATCGTGTTAGCCGATCGTCGGGTGAAGTTGCGCGAAATAGTAGAGACCACCGGCATCTCATATGAACGTGTGGAAAATATCGTGCACGAACATTTGGGCATGAGGAAGCTGTCGGCGCGATGTGTGCCGCGTTTGCTGACTGTGGACAATAAGCGAAATCGTGTTACCACTTCGAAAGAGTGTTTGGCCCGTTTGAAGCGTAATTCGACGAAATTTTTCCACCGATTCATGAGCGTGGACAAAACATGGATCTACCACTACACACCGGAAACCAAGCAGCAGTCGAAACAGTGGACTTTTCCAAACGAATCTGCTCCGAAGAAGGCAAAACTGTCCCATCGGCTGGAAAGGTCATGGCCACCGTTTTTTGGGATTCGCAAAGTGTGATCCACATCGACTTTTTGCAGACGAAAAGAACGATCACGGGGCAATATTACGGCGATTTATTGGATCGATTCGACGCCATATTGAAGGAGAAACGGCCTCGTTTGCAGCGGAAAAAGTGCTCTTCCACCACGATAACGCGCCGGCCCATTCATCCCGAATCGCCACGGCCAAATTTGTTGAATTGGGCTTCGAAGTAGTGCCGCATCCCCCTACTCTCCAGACCTGGCCCCGTGCGACTTCTTTTTGTTCCCAAATCTGAAGACTTGGCTCGGGGGCAAGCTCTTCACGTCATCGCCGCCACGAATGCTTATTTTGCAGAGCTCCCGAAATCATATTTTTCTGAGGGCTTAAAAAAGTTGGAGCACCGCTTGCAAAAGTATATCCCCCTAAAAGGAGACTATGTTGAGAAATAAAAATAAAAACCTCTTCAACTACTGCGTTTTCATGCTATAGCTATCTTTGTCCATTCAAAATGTGGCTGGAATATTCGATGGCACCCAACAATATTTACCAATGCTGTTAATTTCTTCCTCTTCATTGCAACAATATAAGAACTAATTGTTTTGAATGTGACATTCAAAAAGAAATGAATTCACACAGATTTGTCATCTGTTTCGCCATGACCAATAAGATTTCACTTCCCTTCGAAAAAGGAAACACCAGCACAGTACGTGAGGGAGCGTGTGTGTTAAGATGCGCAAAAAATCAAATATTTCAAGTAAAACTGTTCGTTCTTCTAATATTGGTACAAATCCTACACAGTTTTTAAGCAAGATCCTTAAAACAACCAACCGGGCGATAGTCCCAACAATCAAACACACATTTCAAATGAGCTCTCGCGCCTTCCAATACCATAATATTAAGGATATTGATAAAGTCTTCGCAAATTGACAATCTTGACTGCCTAATAAATCTAATCGAAACCAATCCGAAAATTCTCGCTGAGCAAGGATACTCGATGTTCGATTTCACTGAATAAACAAACATTTTCCTTGCAACTTCCGGCCCCCCGACGGATTCACAATTGATCATCATCCTACAACGTCCTTTCAAACTACTCTATTTGATTTTGATATTTCATTCTAACGACTTCCAACTTGATGGTATTCCTTTTTTTCAACTGCCACTTGCTTCGTGTCAGCACTCCCTGCTGCTTTCCCAAGGATATTTTCATTTTTCATGAATTTATGAATACCAATATCAAATCAATGATTTTGGGTGCCTGTTTCTGCTTTCTTCAGTTGGATTCAAGGCAAACGTGAGTTGTACAGATTGGCGCGAACGAATTCATCCCTAGTTATATTAGACTGAGAATAGAGAGAGAGTCCTTGGCGGATAAAAAACATCAACACCATATTGTTTTCCATGAAAATCAATTGATAACGCATTGACTCACAAGTTCCAATTGCATGTACCTTATATACTCGCAGTACATAGCTCAAAGTTTATTGAATTTCATGAAAATTGGAAAGGATACCCTTCGCTAATCCAGCCAACACCCTATTTATCTTACTACCAGTCGTTTTTGACCTTCGCATCTCCTGTCCACTTTCTTGGCTGTAGTGGCCTGTTCGTCTCAGAGTGGATATATTTTTTCTTGGAATGATCCCTGCAGGAGCTTCCACTTGAACGTAGGAAGGAAGGAAGGAAAGATTTGAGTGGGTCGGCTATTTATTAAGCTCTAAGCATAAATTTTCCATTTTCTCAAGGGCCTATCCCAATGTCCTCAAATATTCTGGATTTCATCGTGTGAACATAACGTAAGCAGCCACGATTCAAGACCAAAGTAGATTGCAAACATTGGATTTTTGGGTGGAAGTAGTATACGATCGATATTTGTGGCCATTTCGCTGCAGATTTAACAAACTCATCGAGAAATAAATAAGGGCAATCTGAGACTACACGTTTTTTGATTTGGCCCGGCTGGAAAAAAGAATAAGGTGATCAATATTCTTTATGCTGAAAAGTTGAATCTGAATGGGATCTACGTTCGTAATTTGTATTTTCAGATTAACATTTCACTTTGAGATTTCAATTTATTATGATTAGTTATCGAATTTTATGCAGAACAATAAAGTTTAAAAGTGTACATCAATCAAAACGGATCAAATATTTTGCTGCAGAATACAACTTTCTGAAAAAAAAATTTCAGTGGTGTAATGTTTAAATAATAAATGCAGAAATAGCATAAATTGCTTCGATTTATGCATGAAACTAATTAGAAAAACGATTTACTTAAAAAAAATCTCTCAAAAATTAATTTGCTAGACGTATTGCCACAGTCATTCCTTAAGTTTTAATAAAATAACTAATTAAAATGAGGACGAAAAGTTCAGATGAGGCGAATAGTAGTGTTCATGACCACAAAATATTGTGTAAAAACTTCATTTTTAAAAGAATCATCTGATTTTGTTCACAATACATTTCCTAATGAAAAATTTGCGGCTATTCAAAAAAAAACTTAGTATTCACTAAACTTCCCAGATATCTGTAAATAATAGAAACTCTGTTCAAAAAATTTCAGAAAGACGTATTCACAGTATGAATTGTATGAATGTTTTATGTAAAACTTGTAAAACCATTCATCAACATAAAAAAAAACTCAAACAATAAGCGAAAAAATGCTTGCAAAGAAAATATTTCTCAATGAAAAATTTGCACACCCAATTCTTTTGTCTTCAGCACTTGCTTGTATAGTCCCGTTGCTGGTTGGTAGCCTTTTTGTTGCTGCACAAAATGACGCTTTCATCTTCGCTACCACCTTTTTTCATTAAGATTTATTAAAATGTACAAAACCAATTTCTTGCGCCTGGACAATGTAAACGCAAAACCCGACAAAAGGATTGAAAGGCTTAGCCACAAGGACTATCTTAAAAAGAAGTAGTGCTTGGATTTTGCATTTTCCAAAAGGAAATTTGTTGAATTGAAACTCCTTCTGCTGTTCACTTTGAGATTGAAGATACACTGAAATGCAATACCAAAGATAAGATGTGAATTGAAATGGTAACTAGAAGAATTTCAGAGCTAGGTGGTCGGTCGAGCTTAAACTTCGGAATTAATCAAATTTTATGAAAGAGGTTTTGTGCTGGACATTCAGGCATTCGAAGGACAATGCTGAGTTGTTCAATTAGGTTGAAGAAATGGTAAGAAAATGTTTGTGGACTATGGAAATTACAAAGTCTTATTAAATTAAATGGAAGAGTTATAAATTACGGTTCTGGTATTGAAATTTAATATTGAATCCTTTCAAGTGTCCACTTTTCGACAAATATAAATCATATTCTCTAGGTTTATTTTACTTTTGAATTTGATTAGATATTTTAATGTTTCAAAAGTAATTTGAAGCAATGGAAATTCATTTCACTGTACTAATTGCCTTAAATTACTTTTTGTAGATATTTTTATTTGTTACGAGCTCTTTCGCAGATAAAAACATGAACTAAGAAAGGTGAGGGGAGAAATTAAGCTACAGGGTTTTATCGTACAATAGAAGCTAAAAAATAATCATGGGGCAATAATCTTGGGCTTTGATCAGAACAAAATACAACGGTGGGGCATATTTGCTAGAAAGCTATTTCTCGTAAGGTGGTGCGCTGATTCTATGAATGCACACATCTTTTTATAAATCTGATTAGCAACTTGCTTTATTAATTTGTACCGCATGAAAATTTCTTATTATTTCCGATTCTCTAAGGGCTCTTTTAATGCAAGATATTTTACTTAGTCATAATATTTTACAATAATGCCGCACAATAATTATTTTCGCGGTTGAATTTGCGTTTTTATCAGATTCACCTCTCAGGACCTTTAATGAGGTTTTAATTGAAGAATATTATACGATTATTTACAAAATTTATTCTACAAAGCAATTCAAAGATCGAGTTCCAATTTTTTTTAACTTCCCAGTATATGGGAAGTTCTTGTAATCGCCACGAAAATCGAAATTGAAATTTTCAACATATCTTCACGTTTTGAGATCTTTAGAGTATATTTAACGTACGTACGTGCGCACGTACCTTAAATATACTCTAAAGATCTCAAAACGTGAAGATGTGTTGAAAATTTCAATTTCGATTTTCGTGGCGATTACAAGAACTACGTACGCACGTAAGTACGTGCGTTCGTGGCCAGTTTTTCCTACGAACCTAAACGTAAACAAAGTTGCATCGACTTCGTTAAGATGTCAATTGAAGCGCCTTTGCAATCTTAAGAGCTGATTAGTTTTTGGACACTTCGGTCGGAGGGGTTTGTTGTTTTGACCATTTGAAGGTCATTTTTGTCATGCGCTTTATCTCGCCAACCAACAATAGGATTTTCTTTGTTAAGGGATCAATCGACGCGTATTAACATTTATGTATGTATTTTATTAAATTTTTAAAAAAGTTGTTGGAACCGTTTTTCAATTTATTTAAAAAAAGGTGCAAAAAAATTAGAGTTTTTTCATAAGCATTAAATTTTTAACCTAATTTGTGAAACACAGTAATCAATGTTTATGAATATTATATACTCCAAACAGTTTTTGTAGAAAAACAGCCAAAACTTTTTCTCTTGATTACGAAAAAAATTAAATTAAAAATTAAACAATCAATAAAAGTCATCATGACTCGTCATTTAAGTCATTCCCTTTATCTCGCGAAACAATTATAATATTTTCATTATTAAAGTGTCAATCGACGCGTCTTATTTTTTATACTGATGTTTTCAAATTTATACAAAAAATCCATGAAGCCATTTAAAATTTAATAAAACAAATTGCGAAAAATTAGGCTTTTTTTCATAAAAAATAAATGTTCAACCTGATTTGCACAACTCAGTGATTAATGTTTATAAAATTTATAAATTCTTATCAGTTTTTGTAGAGAAACAAGCGGAAAATTTTTCCATGATCACAAAAACAATTAAATTTAAAATAAAAAAATATTCAAAGTCACCATGTAAAAAAGGTTGACACGAATGATACTACCTGGTAATTCTTATTCTAAAAACATTGTTGTTAAGTTAATAAAAGTTTATTAATATTTGCAAAATTTGAGCAAAATTTTCAATAGTTTTCACATTGCCGTGTTTTTATTTTGATATAAAAACTTGATTTTTGAAAACAAAAAAAAATCAATCAAATTTCAATTTGTGGCGATCAACACTCTGAAGTCAATATTTTGCAAGATAATATGCTTTAAAAAGCTTTCATCAATTTAAAAATTGCAGTTCTTAGTAGTTTTCTTCTATAGTGTATGTACGATTTCAATTACTTCTTCCATCATCATTTCTAACACATTTTACTTTTTACGTGCAATTAAACCGATTATTGACTGCATATTCAATGTTTTTAAGACCAACTGAAAATAAGAAATGATTATTAACCTGATTTTTGTAAAATCGTGAAAAAATACAAACTCAATGGTTATGCCGAAGTCATGGCGATTTTGAACATAAATAGTCAAAATGGTCACCACGCGAGAAAATCTCTTCAGTGCATACATATGTTCTGCTTGACATCTAATTGCTAATTCGAAAATCGAAAGGACTTTGCATCAATTGCATGTTTAGGATTTGCTTGCCTTGCTCCATTTGAAAAACAAATTAACAGTCATTCGCTTCTTAAATTCAAATCTACGTTTCTATATTTTCGAAATGTTTGCTCATTTCTATATCTATTCCCACAATTCCTTTATTTCCTTCGGAAAGGTCAAATAAAACAAACATTCAAATTTATCTCAGGCACAGCCTCCCATAACTTCATCGTCCATTCTTGCCCACACACTCAAACACATTCAGCCCAATCAAAGAATGTTTTATTTGATTCTACCAGAAGTGTCCTATATTTGGTTTGCACTGTCAACATCGAACGGGACAAGAATAGAGGATCAACGCAAGACGTGTTTGAAATGAACGATGACGAGGACGAAACGACAACCATACGAGTGGACAAACAGTCGAGCGGGAGACATGCAAAGGGTCTCGGAAACGGAATTAAACTATTCGAATCCAAGGAGGAATATGTATTATCTAATAGTTGGAAGGATGAGTTCTCGAGAAGCATTCAAAGTGTTTGCCTATGATTCGCCTCCATCCATTTCGGCTTCCTACTCGTATTGACTAGGCTTGCCTGCTTGCTTGCTTGCTGAAGAGCTGCTGCGGTGTGTCCTTAGGACGATTCGGACACTAGAAAGCAATTTACATATACAAGAGCTCAATTAGGAAAAGGTAACCATCTCATTTAATGGGTTGTAGAACACCAAAGAAAATAATACAAAGGCAAACTGTTGGAACTGCCGGACCTTAGCCAAAGACCCTTGCGAGAAAATTTCATTTGAACAGAACGGACGTGTTTGTTTTATAAAATCAACTTAAAACCTGGTTAAGGTCTTTCATTCGAGAGAAAACTTGAAATCTTGCTAACGAAGACATTTTGAGAGTTTTAAAAGCGGTTTTTAATCCAATTTGAGATTAACTGATTAAGTTTTGTGTTCAAATTTATTAAAGAACATCGCACTGAAAAATTTTGCAAATATGCTCCAATTCGCTTGAAATTTGGTAGATATTTTGTAGATTCATTTGTTTTGTAGACATTCTTAATATCAACGGAGAAATTTAAACGAAACTTTTCAATATTTATTAACCGAAGGATAAATATCGTTTTAAACTACAATATGTAATAATAACTTTGTACTAAAACTACAAATGGCGAATTTTTTAAAACAACAATTCTTCCAAGATTCTCGGAAAAAAATCAATTCAATGATTTCAACATAAATTTCTCAAATCGTTCACTCCCTACTCCTTCACCTCTTCCTCCACTTTTACAGGATGAACATTCTTTTGTCATGGTTGTGAAGCCTCAAACATTAGAATGCAAACAGGAATCGTCCACTAAAAATTCTTCCGATGAAAGAAAAGTTCAACGATGTGATTTGAATTTAAATACGGTCTTCTTCTCGTGTTCGTCGGCATATCCTGGCTATTAAAATGTTGGAAGCTTTCGTCCTGCTTAAGTGCTTAAGGAAAAAAATCTCTATCATATACTTGTGCATTTTCAAAGTTTAGTTATTGGTTGATTATTCCAATGATTTATAAGTCATAAGGTTTTATTTTAAAAAAAAAAATTGATGCTTCGTGGTAGAAGCAACGTGATCAGAGTTAGGAATATTTGATGCTAAATATTTTCATGAATATTGCAGTCTTATCTGGATTTGTGGATATAAGTTTTGATTGTGAAAATTTTCAAGGTTTATTTTGATTTGATTTCTGCATAGATATTGCATGTCAAGGAGACCAATTCTTTGGGGTGTTAGACACAGTCTTCATTTACGGACTTTCTATGTTAGTGCTCTTCAAAACATGCAGAAAATCGTTTCAAAAAAATATAAAAATTGAATGGATTCTTCTCAATCCTGCAAAAAAATGAATTCTAGATTTTGAAAATCTTCTGACCAGACTAAAATGAAAAACATTTGATGTATATTTAAAATGATAAATTGAAAACTCAATAAATAATGCAACCATTTGTCTGGGTGGCGGCTTTATTCTGCTAACCCAGAAATCTTCTTCGGTATAAATGTTCGGCACAATATAAAAACTAAATAATTTATAATAATATAAATGATAAATTCGAATTCTCCATACAGCCTAAGCTATAGAAAGTTTAAAGGCTAAATTGACCGAGATATGGTCATTAAATGTTAATAAGGTCAGATTTTCCAGGAACACTGAAATTTATTTGGCTCCAAAATGACCATAGTTGGCTATGATGTTCAGTTCTTTTTCTATAAATAAAATATCAACATATTTTGGCCCTTTAAGCCTTCAGGACTAGCAAGCGTCGTTATAGCTAAAATTTAGTAGATGTTGGGAAGCTTAAACTTTAGTGCAAGTCGAGTTTTCTGATTAATAGGAAATAAGGCCGGTCTGCGTCTTCAAGCCAATCGTTTTATGTTTCAAAGTTGATGGATGAAATTATGAAGAAAATCTTCAAATAATTCAAGAATTACAATCAATCAAAATGTCGGTCTGGATTGTGTTTTGACAAAAAAAAACATAAAATAAAATATTCAGCCTCGAATAAACTGAAGATCTCAATTGTAGTGCAAATGTGTAGATACATTTTTATTACGGAAAAAAAATATACTTTTACGATATATTTTGCTATGGCAAAAGCAGAGATTTAAGATAAGTTTGCAGAAATGACGTCATGCAGAAAGAATATACAATATTTTGCCGGCCATCAATAAAATATTAATAAAATCAACTAAAACAACCTGTGTAACAAATCGCAACACCAAAACACCTAAATAAGCATAGCTATCACAAACAACCTTTCCACATCCAGGCAAAATTTCAAGCGAGTCAATCATTACCACTTCGCTCACTATATTCGGAGCATCATTATCTGAAATTCGAAAACAGTTAGCAAGGTGACGTGATTTGAGCAGAACACCACAGAAAA
Organism: Oxycera nigricornis; assembly: GCA_963942545.1. Lineage (NCBI taxonomy): Eukaryota > Metazoa > Arthropoda > Insecta > Diptera > Stratiomyidae > Oxycera > Oxycera nigricornis. The sequence continues at coordinate 101,140,296 of OZ012661.1, forward strand.
AAATCTGCAATTACAAGAACAACACGTCTTCTTGTCTATTGCATTTTTTCGGAGTCACTCTAAAATAAAGTAATTCATTGTCCACTTCATGAAACTTAACTTGAAATATAGTCAAGTGGACTCAGTCTCAATGATCGATATCTTAATAAAACTATACATATTAGGGGTTTCGAACCTCCGCTTCTAGTTGACAAACTCCTGTCCACTAGTGTGCTTTTTCTATTGGTTCGCAACTCTGCTAACACTATTATTACACATTAATGGAGGTTCTAGTTTCCAGGCTTATAGCCCGGTGCATTATAAAATAGGAAAATATGGTTTCGAGGTGACGGACGGCATCGTCTTCAGGTGCTGTCATTTACCATCCACCACCAGACAGCACGACCACAGTTATGCTTGTTGATGGGTTAAGCTCATTATACTTCAACTATATTTATTATTTGTATCCGCGAAGTATAACGACTGTCATGTTTCGTAGATTAAGCAAACGTAGCCATTCCATACATATTAGGGGTTGACAGCACCTGAAGATGATGCCGTCTGTCACCCCGAAACCACACTTTTTTATTTAATAAAACTGTTAAAAAACAACAACGACAACTTCCTTTGAAGTGGATATTTTTATTTTAGACACAAACATATGTTTCTGTAGCTGCTTGCTACCTTCCTCAGTGTTGTATCGTTACGAAATAACGATAAAATAAAAATATCCACTTGAACGGAAGTTATCGTTGTTGTTTCTTAACAGTTTTATTAAAATAAAGTGGAAAATAGTCTGAGACATAAAACTTTTTAATGGATATGCTAATGATGACTAAGAAATTAACAGCCTGTTGAAAAGATCAGTTATACTTTTGAAGGGATTTTTTTCTTTTTTCACTTAAACCAAAAAAACATTTAAATACCAATCTTCTAGAAGATGAATGTTTCCAAACTTTATTCAAACACTTAAGAAGACAGAAATGAGAAATTTAGCCAACACTTTCACGGGAAGCATTCAGCACGAAAAAGGGCAAAACCATGATCTACCTTGCCATTAAATGTCCTGATAACACCATGATACGAGTCCGATTGAAAATATTCTTCATTTTTACAGCTTTTTTTAAGTGCGGTATCAGAAAAATAAATCGACACTGAGAATCCGATCGGACTATCGATTCTTCTCATTTAGATACTACTGCTTTATGGTCATAAATTGGCCATCGTTGATGAAATATATGAACGTGGTCTACGCATTCGTAAACCAGTAAAGTATACTGAGGAGTTTTACACAATGCTTTCTAAATCAATTTCATACTTACTTTCTATCTTCGGCATGGCTGACCTATTCTGAAGGTATCTGGCAACAAAATAAGCTATATTTTCGGTTTCACTATACACTTTCTGAGCTTCTGGTATGACATCTTCAAAAAAGTGGTTTTCTTGTAAACTTTTGGCACCAAAATAAACTATATTTCAACCATTCTTTATTCCGAATCCACTGTATTATCTAATTTTATTTGTTTTGAAACTAAACCGTATTTCGTTCTAGTGTTCTTCCCACTTTAATTTCACTCAAGGAAATTTGCTCTGAAAATCCATTTATCAAATTTAGTTCTGTCAACACAAGGACATAACTCATCTCATAGCCACTGAAGCGCAAGGAAACTCATGCAGAATAAGAAAAATTTCCTACAGTTTTTTTCTTCTTGAAAAATTCAATTTCGCTTGTTATGTTTCATAATGCTCTGCACTATTTCACAAAACTTTAAATCTTTTCTTCTTCTTTCGTTGTTTTGTTTATTAAATTTTGTTGGGATTGTTTTCGGCAGCAAGACTAAGATAGTTGGAAAGCTTGAAGATGTGAAAACTTAGGAACAATTTCCAAAGCGAAATGTCCCATGAAGAGAATTATGATGAGAATGGTTTATCCTTGGCGAAATTATTTTAATCAAAATTTAGTTCTATTATTTTAGTTTGTATGTATAAAAGATCTGAGTTAGTTGTTGTTCTGACTTTAACTTTAAACTTAAAAAAACGATAAATGTTAAGGTGAATTGGTTGAATCATTTTGTGCCAGTCAAAACTTTTCGTCAGTAGCACTCAACCCATTGTCTTTTATTTGTCTCTCTTACTATTTTTGCCATCATATTTCCAGTAAAATAGCCAGCCAAAACAATGTCTCTGTCAACACCAAAACTCGCTTCCTTAATGCATTTCGCATTTATCTTCGTCAAAATTTGCATTCATATTTCCTCGATGTCGTCCTGGTCTCACGTCACTCACATCTCCTTTTACCTCGTCCTTCTCCACGACATCCTCGAGCACACAACCACAATCTTATAAATATATTTGCCACAAATCCTACTACAGCCCCCTCCATCCGTTCTGAAACGATTTTTTTCTGTTATTTTTCACGAATTTCCATTGTTTCGCCGCGTGAGTCCTTTTTGTGTTATCAAGCAAAACTTCATGCATTAATATTCATGCATTTCGACCGAGGAAAAAGTTGATTCAGAAATATCCAGGTTGGTTAGGATGACGAGCAAAACGAAACGGATGTAGAAGTAGTTGGGTGGATTGTATTAAATGCTAGTTGTATACAGAACAACAAATAATGTTTTTCGGGATATGAAAAAAAAGTGGAATAATAATAATTAGAAGGAAGCGGACGGAAAAAAAATGTTAGAGATAGCCTTTTGATGGATGATAAGTAGTTGGTTTACCAAAGCTTAGGTTTATGAACAGTAGATTTCGGCTAATAAAGTTGATTTTTAAAGACCACACAAATGGTTAAGATTATTTTTCTTGCAAAACATCTTTTAATAAAAATAGCTCTACAGTGAAGTTTTAAAAGGAACTCAACCGAGAAGAGCAATTCATTTTTTAATGCAAGTGAACAATTGATGGACTGACATGAAAAAATTATGCATCACTTTTTTAAATTAGAAAACAGTTAGTTGTTTGTGATTTCGTTACATTTTATGTTTAAGTCAGCGTTAAATTAGTTTGGACTACCACTTTATAAAAAAAAATTGCAGGGCAAAGTGAGTTTGAAAGATTTTCTTCCATTATTGTTCTACTTTACTGCCGTTTGACTAGCATAAATTAGTTCGAACTAATTCCACAGGCCTGCAAATTGAAACTTTTTGATTTCTCATTAAATGTTAATGGGTGAATTTTATGCATTTCGGTGCGCTGAGCTCGAAAATGCCATTCATTTTGACCCATCACGTAAGGATTTTTCGCAAAGTGAAAATTAAAATATAAGCAAAACCCGCCATATAGGTTTATGTTAAAAAAACATCATAAAATGATACAAATTTAATTAATTTAAAGTCATACAATATTTTATTTACATTATATACAATTATGAATCTTTATAGAATCTACTTTTTTTAGTTTCAAAGCTTCGTTTTGTGCTTTTCCTTTTGTGTGACGAGGTATTTTCTCTATGCAACATCCAGCAGTAGTCACCCATCATATTAGTATCCCATCGACGTTGATATTTTCTCTCCATTTCCTTGATATCTTGGTGAAAACTGTCAGCCTGCTCTTCACTAACTGCACCAAGATTTTCGAGAATGTAATCCAAATGGGAGTTCAAAAAATGAAGTTTTAAACACATTGAACATCCTAGATTTTTAAAATTGGACAACATATTTTCCACGATATTTTTAAAGTCCGGGTCCTTCTGATTCCCTAAAAATTTCGTAACTACATCTTTAAACGAATTCCATGATGACCTCTCAACATCATTCATAACATTTTCAAAGTTGTTATCTTTCATCAGCTTACGAATATCAGGCCCAACAAAAACTCCCTCCTTCAGCTTTGCTTCAGACAAACCAGGAAACTTGCTTGAAAGGTATTTAAATGTCTCGCCATCTTTTGGTAATGCCTTCACAAACTGTTTCATCATGCCAAGTTTGATATGGAGCGGTGGTAGAAGGACCTTTTTAGGATCAACCAAAGATTCAAAGTGCACGTTTTTCTCGCCGACCTTCAATGTTCTTTTGGGCCACACTTTCTGGTTCCAGTGTTTAGCTTTTGCACGACTATCCCATTCGCAAATAAAACAGGGAAATTTTGTGTAACCACCTTGCTGTCCAAGTATCGTGGAAATTACCTTGAGATCACCACAAACTGTCCACTCGAATTCCTTGTATTTTAACTTATCCAAGATCAATGCCAAGTTACCATAAGTTTCCTTCAAATGTACTGAGTGACCAACGGGTATTGATGCGTATTTATTCCCGTTGTGAAGTAAAACAGCTTTTATACTTCTTAACGAAGAATCAATAAACAGTCTCCAATTCTCAGCTTCCTGTTGAACTTTGAACATGGACATTAAACCATTAATATCGGAACAATAGACTAGCTCACCATCTTGAGAAAAATAAGGCTCAAAATGTTCTTCTCTATTTCTATACCAAGTGAAAGAAGTTCCAGCTGTCAATAAGTTCTTCTCTTGCAGTCTGGATCCAGCAGATTCTTTTGGGAGTCCCAAATCACGGAACAGGTCATTCAATTCAGCTTATGAAAATTATTGAGGTCCACTGGAGTCACTGGAACTTTCTTCTGATTCATTTCCTGATGATGGCAAATCGTCTAGGCTTTGGGTTGCTAGGTCCGTGAGGGATTGAGCGGAGTGCAGAATCCATGTTTAAGTAACTGTTTTCTTTTTTCTTTTTTGTACTATACTCTTGCACATTGCACGAATAAAAGAAACAGTCATCGCTGTGGTTTCGAGGCTGTCTCCAGATCATGGGAACACCAAAACGAAAGGATTAATTTTACTTTTTACCCACAATCTTAGTCCTTCAGTACACCCTGAACAAACTTCATGCGGGGCCCAAGATTTGTCCTGGTCACCTATCTTCACACCAAAATCTGCAAAATACACTTTTTTTTTAACAAAATCAGTAATATTTCTTTGTTGTTTTTTACTACAAATTCACCACAAATATAGTAAATACTATCAGGATAATTCACACAACCTCTTGAAGTCATTTTTGAAACGTACCTTGCAAAAGCTTTAACAGAAATAAATAAATGAAAGCGCATGCAAGGGAGCGGACACATTGGAAATTCCGGCATTCCTCATCATAGTTTTGCATTTTGCATTTTGCGGAAAAACCTTAGGTGATGGAATTTCTTTGATAATTTTTCCGAATTCAGCAACCAAAAATACATAGAAATTACCTATTATTTCAAAGAAAGAAAATTGGTCGCAGACCTGTGTTCTTGATAGTATTCAAAATATTGTATAGAATTAATTTCAGCTGTTGGTTGAGCTACTTTATACATTCAAATTCTACATGATTTTTATTGAAACTCTAAATGAAATTTCAAGAATTTTTTATCTACAATAATCTGTCTTTTGGGTAACCTTTTTAAATTTCGCAAAGCGATACGAAATATTATATCAAAAACCTTGAATCCAAAGACTAGAAAGTACAGCAAAATCATTTCAGTACTTTATTTATAGAGCTGGTTTCAAAGATAGGTGGTAAAATGTACCCAAAAACTTAATTATTCTACTGTTACCATTATCGTCAGAGAAAATATGAGTCATGAATATTTCAAAAGGATTTCAAGTGAAAATGAACCAGAACCAGTGTTTCACGAGAATATTAGGTAATGCAAAATTATTCTCAGAACACGATTTAATCATGCATGCAAAGATAACAATACTTCAATTCATAACCACATACAATTTTGAGAGAACCTTCATTGTTTTTGTTATAGTTGAATAAGCAAATCTTCAGGCTTCATTGGGTCCTGCGAATATTACAACATCTATTACAGCTGAATTACATTGTAAGCATCTATTTTCCTCATCTTACAAAATTGGCAACAATTGTTTTTGCTACTTAATAGCTATCAAGGGTTTGCTGAATGATTCCACTATTCACTTACGTATTATATTATATGATGGCAGATATAAGCAACGCAATTAGTTACATGCAATACTAACTAAACCGATAGAATGCATTATCCCAGCATCCCATTCCTACATATGAAGAACTTACCCTTGAATAACGATGGCATTTAGCAACGTGCCAACCACAACAATGTCTTCTACACTCCAGTTATCCTACCATCTTACCTATCCGATTTAAATCGTCCTGGAAACAGCTGCTCAAACATTCCATAAACAACCATTTCTGTTGTTCCAGATGAAACGATACAAATTTTAAAGATAAGGTGGATCTGAAGAAGATACATGCCTCCCATCACACTATCAGATATAATACAGTTCCGTACATACCAACCTACAATCAGGAATCATATCAACCGTAGAGAAAGGCGTATTGAGCAGCCTTAACTATAATAAATTACGAAATCACCGCATAATTCATTAATTCTGCCACAGACACGTCGCTTCTGCCACCGCACCCATATATTTTAAATTTCTATATAAATCTCAGGACTACCGGAAAACTCATCACATACTACTCACACATACACACACGCACAGATAGATATTATCTAGAACCGATGATGATCTCTCGTCCTTTCCTAGCCGGGAAAGAGCCAAGGCCCAAACCCAAGTTACAAACATACGTACAGGATCCTTGGTGTTCGGTTCCTATCGCAGACCCCGATAATTCAGACTTCCAACTAGACTGAAGTTACATCATAGCATCCAGAATTAATATTCGCAGATCCTGTTTGATCCTTCATCCTCTTCCTCAAAGCCGTGCATATCTGTTTATTTGCGTGCTCACCACTCACAGTTCAAGCGTCAGATGAAATTGTATCTTCAATATAAGCATGCATGTAGCCCGGTCTGTAACTACAGTGGGTACAGTTGAAATTTCTAGGATACGAACTAACATTATTCTCAGAATAAATACTACACCATATATTGTGTGATGTATGTCGTAATTATTCGTACAGTGAGGCTGTCCATTAAAATGACAAGAGCATTGTTTGCAGCCCCATTTGTTTTAACAACAATAGTGGCTTTGATAAAGGCATTGGAAATAGTGACTTACGTGACAGGACACAGTATCCATGTCTAGTATTCGTATGCAAATTATGTAATGTTATGGACTCCGTGTGATTATTTCAAAGCTCACCTTGATGAGATGTCTTTCAAGAATTGAAGGAGTACTCGTATTGATGAATGCATTTCGTTGCGGAGATGAAACGAAGGATCCACGTCCCGAAGGAATAAGCTGTCTGGACGATTGATGGGTTAAAACAACTTACTTGCTATATTGGTCAATTGTTCATTGAGAATTTCAATTTGTGGTAACCTCAAGCTATTCGATTTAGTTTGGTGAGTAAATTGAGTTCTGAAATTCGAAACGAAAGCATTTACATAGAAGAATCTCTCGAGGATAACATGTATTGAAGAAGTTGTTACTAAGTATCTAACTCGATTAGGATGTACTTGTATCTGCTCATCGTCATTCTGAAGTTAAATCTCTTTGGCAATCAATTGATCCGGACTCCAATGGCTTTGTTAATCCTTCAGTAGTAATATTTCGGATAGTAGGACTAAATAATAAAGAACACTTTGTGAAATAAAACACTGAAGAGAAATTATCGAAAAGAAGTACTTTCCAAGCTTTCAGTAATGAATGTAAATATTTCCAGCTTAAAAATTATGAAACAATGGAAAAAGAAATTCAGAAAACTTTTTAAAACAATTAAAATGTATAGATTCTGGTTTCAATTCATTTTCTCCTTCGATGATTTTTAAAATTGCTCACTTTTATATCCTTTCTTTAAAAGTTAGTTGAAACATATCGAGTGAGTATTGATTTTCGTATTAAAATCTTAGTGAATTGTTTGCCTCATTCAGTAATGGCTTTTGAAGAGGCAACAACGGAATATAAGATATGTTGAAAAACTTTGAAGTAAACTTTGTCGTGGGCCTGAATAAAAACCAAGAGAAAGATAAGTCTACAGTGCAGTAAAATTAAAAGTAACTCATTTATTTAAAAATTAAAAAAAAACATAAGATTTATGAAGGCCAGCAGAAACTTTGAACGTAAAATTAATAAATGTAGCTTTTCAGAGAAAAATTCTGAATAAATCATAACTGGCCCAGCGTCAACCAATTTAAATTGTAATTGTTTTCCCATTAATTAATTAATATTTCATTGTACATTTGCATGTGATCATGCATCCAGTTGTTGGGCGACAGTGCTCATTAACAACAAGTCAAAAACTACTACTACTAGCAGAACTCTAAATCATTTTCTTTTGGGGAATTAAATTAACAATATACAATTCTTGTTCTCTACAATGAAGTTTGTTTAGTAAATGATCATATAGCAAATGTGCAATGTTCACATGTTTTATGGAAGGATCAGGAATCAAGGATAATAATTTGAGGCTAGAACTGTACATATTTTTTTTCTCAATGGCTGGGAACAATACTTGAGAACATTTGTAAGGAAGGTTACCGAAAATCACTTTCAGCAAGCATAAAACAATAGAGAAGATCAAAGCGTTCTATGAAAAGTGCTGCATTTGATCGTCAAAGTTTACAATGATAAAAATAATAATAATATGAAATTAGCTCAATAAAGAATTGAGTCACTGCTTACATTTGAAGATACTAGTGCTCTAGATACTAAAATTATCAAAGGGTACAATATCTTGTTCGTTAGTTTTGTTTATAATTTTCAAAACAGCAAATTAAAGTGATCGAATTCAGATAAATTTTTATCACATTATTTGAAGTACTCCATGCTTAAGACGCTAAGTTACACTCCCAGGCGTTCAAACGAAATTCAAATATGCCAAGGTCTTCAAAATCAATCGTGCTTCCCTACATCTTAGAAGGAATATGATTGAATATCCGAACAGCTTTCGAACAAAGCTGGAATAACTTCATAATTTTGGAAAGTTACCAGCAATAATATTGTTTACAAAACAATAAGCTTTCAATCCATTATAATTTATTTACTATAGAGTTAAGGTTATGAATTTTTATGGTAGTCAAGAATTTTCAATTAAGCACTACGAAATTCATTTGCTCAAAATTTCAAACGACATTTTTTTTTTGAAATTACGTTGGTAGTGTCAAGGTTGCAGTATTTTTGATTCAAAATCATAAAAACTCAAAAGATGAATACAAAACAAACTTTAACTAAAGGAAGGTGAATAAATTGATAAATTTATAAAAAATACATGCACGGAAATGTAGCATCGAAATCCAAGAAGACCTCCCTCCAACAAGTTTTCGCACATGCTATCATATATGTGTATAATGCCGTGCACAAAGCCTCGAGGTCCTTTTTTTCAGGATGCACGCGGCAGTCTCTTGCGTGACGTTGCCGAGATATCATTATTCCTAACAAACAAAATATCTGTGTATATACATCACTTTCGTCAATGAATTTTTGTTAAGTATCCGCGCGTTATCATTGAAGTGAAATTTTATCCCATAGAAATGAGAAAAATACAACAAAAACAAAAAATAAACATATAATATAAAAATTTATAAAAATAATCAAAAATAATGATACTAAAGAAAGGAAACGAAATATAATAGTACAAAATTAGTATTTATATAGAGAAGAAAACATTAAAAACAAAAAAAAAACGAAAAAATTAGAAAAAGAAACATCGAAAATGAAATCCAGAAAATAAAAGAAATCACAGAAAATAGGGAAGGAATAGGAAGAGAAGGGAAGAAAAGTGAATAAATTTGAAAGGGAATTGAATTAAAGAAACATAAAAAAATGAAACGATATAAAAGAAAACCAGATCATAAAATAACATGAAAAAAGAAGCAAGAAAGCCATGGAAAAAACGGGGAAAACAAGAGAGCAGAAAAGTATGACATACCGAAGAAGAAGAAGAAGCGATATAAAATCCATGAAAAAATACAAGAAAAGTAAATACAAGAGAAAAATAACAGTAAAATAAAATAAAAGGAAATTGGAAGAAAAAAATAAAAGATACAGAAAGACACAAAAATTAAACATAAAAAAAGGCGAAATAATCACAGGAAATAGGGAAGGAATAAGAAAGGAAGGAAAATGAATAAATTTGAAAGTAAAAGTAAAAAAGAAAATGAAGAAAGCCATGGAAAAAACGGGGAAAACAAGACAGCAGAAAAGTATAGGATAAAGAAGAAGAAGGAGCAACATAAAAACCATGAAAATAGGTTAGAGAAAAATACCGTAAAATAATAGGGAATCGGAAGAAAAAGAAAAAAGAAAAAATGAAAAGAAATAAAAAGAAAAATTAAACATAAGAAACAAGAGGCACAACAAAGGATGGCAAAAACTAGGAGAAATTTACCGAGGATGAAAAAGCTATGAATAATAAGAGAATAGTGGATAGAAAAGATGAAATGAAGAAAATAATTTAATACAAAACAAAAATATGATGAAATTTTTTACACACTTCTTTACACCGAAAATTTGCTAGATCTTCAAAATTCAAATCACTAGAAATGGCGTATATCCTAAATAAATAGTAATAAAATAATAATATTCAAAATATTTTCAAATTATTTTTCTTAGTATTTAATTAGAAAACCTTTCCACTGCGGTAGAGAGAATGGAAATACACGTGAAAAATGTCTACGACGCAAAAAACGGATGCAAATTGGTGGCAGAACTATTTCATTTAAAACCCTTTATTTTTCTTAATTTTCATGGTTCCTGAAAGTAAAATGCCGAAACTCACTTTAAACATTTTTACAAATCAAGTTCCAGGCAGAAAATCTCTCCTTATTTGTGATTTTAATCCAGATTTTTTATTGATTCTTATTGAAGCTGTCCGCAGTTAGCTTGATAGCTTCCCTTTAACTGCAATTGATTGGCATTTCGATTTAATATATTTTCCATAAAGTAGTGGCTTCATCTCCTTAGACTGTACTGGCACTTCTAACTTCCCTTAAATATTGTTTAAAATTCGTTCTTCATGACATGAATATTCAATTTTTTTTGTTTCATCATGTTTTTACACTCTACCTTACTATGTTTTTCTTTCCCGTCCAGTACAACATATAAATGTTTTTAGTTTTTATAAGTGCTGACTACAATGTTTGATTTATTTTAGGGCTGCTTTCACTGAAACTAATCGTATATCAGCAATAGGTGCTAGATTCAAAGTCCGTTTTTATTTTTCATAAAATGAATTCATAACTCATTCGCCATGAGTTTGAAGTGTTACCGTAGAATCCTTATGAAGTGTATTACAAAATCTATAAAGTCTAATTTGTCTTTACCAAAACAACGGTTTCAAACTACCTCCTCGAGGTTTCTACAACATGAGGAGGTATGACAGGTGAAACCCTGCCGAATAGGTAAGTTTCTAGAGGATGTGCTGACCGACTGCAGCTAATAAGCTCAGGGACTTACAACATACCAATAAAGTCAAAATGATTGCGAAGCCGATAATTTCATTATTCATTTATAGTAGGGACTTTTGAAGACTTGCTCTTGATTGCAAAGCTTTCATACATTAAACATCAGTTTTAGTCGAGAAATTGTAAGGATTCAAATTCTCGTATTTTTTCGAAAGTGCGGTGATTTTCTTTAAGAGGGCACTCTAGTGTTTTGCATATATTTTCAAGAATTTTTTTATACAGTAAATTTTATTATTAAACTTCAATTTTTTTCACAAATGCAAAAATACATATTAAAGTGCAAAAAACATTATTTGAATTTTTATAATCCAATATGGTACAGATATGGCTGCCACAACAAAGCCTGCTTTTTTCTAGATGACATGATTTCTCAACTCAGGAACCTTTGAAATCAAAAATTTCATATTTAAGTATGAGTAAGTCGCTATAGCCCGTACCAAAATCAAAAACTTTAAGTGAAAAATAACAAAATGGCGGACTTTTCGAGTTTTCGATCCATTTTTTGAGGTTATGTTGTTTAAAAAGGTGGTTAAATGACAACGGATATTCATTCTACTACGGGGCATAACCACATTTCTGATGAATAACCCCTCAAAGTTTCAGCTCAATCGGTTAAATAGTTTTTGTAAAATCGTGTCAACCAGGTCAAAAAACGTTGTTTTGAGAAAAACACGTTTAAAGCTGTTTCAACTGCAGAGCGCACTCACACATGCTCTATTGTATCGCTGTATATATATATTTCTAGGCTTCGGCGACCAAGATGAGAGTTTGTATACTAATTCTACATATATAGTATATAGTACCGAAAAATAACGTTTTTGGAAAAACCGATTTTTTGGAACAACAGACTCAGGCTGCCCTCTTTATCATAATCCGCGTTGGTCTTTGATAAATTTTTAGGACTATATTTCATCCTTTTTTATCCGAAAATTTCGAACAGCATGTTTTCAAGAGTGTGAGGAGCGAATTTGGGAAAAAACTGAGATGAACTTATCTACGTATCTTTTATTCGAACTTATAAGTGGGAAACTCGTTAGATCGACACTAACGTTTAATAAATGAATGACTGAATGAATTCAATCTTAATTTCTCTCCTTTATTGAATACAAATCTCCAAACATTAAAACTTCCACGTCAAACTGTAGTTCAAATCGATGCCCAAACACCCATATATTATGGATAACAAAACAGTACGCAAAACTGACGGTTGGCAAAAATAGTCCTCCAGAACCAATAGCTAGCTACCTACATATATATAGATGCGTATATACATCCAGGACTATTATAATTCGTTGCTGTTCTATTCATCCCGACCGTGGTGTCAGCCTGAAACATACAATGACAATAACTTCCCTCCTACAGACGACATCCTGCGAACACCACTCACTAGACATTATACACAGATGGATGGATAATTTTGGATTATGTTTCCGCCCGCCAAACCTCGGATGGATACCAATTGGAGGCCATCACCAATGTGTTATTTTGTACTGTTTTGTCGCAAACATGTTTTCGATGTAAAGTTCCAAATCGAAAGGACATGTAACATAGACCTACGTGGGTGAATTGAGATCTGAAATTACTTGCAGAGATGGAATTGTGCAATTTTTGTTTTGTCACCAATTTTTGATAAAATATTTTTTCAGTTGGACGGCCGTGCGGTATCATGAATTTATAAATCTTATTTTGTGATTGTAAAACATTGTCTAGTGAAGAATGGAGGAAAATATTAGTAAATAAGAGACTTCACATACCAATTTATATTTATGATATCGTCAATTTCTATTCCATGATTTTTATCCTTGAAAGAAATTGTATCTTACGTGTTCGTTGATATGCATTTATTCGCTGATTTAATATCATACCTAAAATAGAAAAGGAGAAGTTATAACTAATTTACCGAAATTAAGTTCACAAAATGTATTAAATATGTAAATAAAAAGTTTAATTTGTTGCTACGATATTTACTTACAAAAACGATATTCTTAAAAGTTAACTAATTCCCTTAAAAATTTTAGTTATAGATTTTCCACCAATACTTCCTCAAACTGTCTCTTTATGAGAATTTTTCGCGAGAAAGCCCTATTATCTGCCCTACAATCAAATCACACCATCTCTACATCATCTTATTGTAGCATAAAAAATACGAATTCATTTAAAAATTGTTAAGAATTAATCATGCCAACAAACACATACATTTATCAATTTTATCTTCTAGAAAAGGAGCTTTACCACTATCAACTTCGACATCTTGCTTCCCAAACAAGCAAATCAAACCAAAAATTCTATTCTATTTCCTGGTCGAATTAAACTGTGTGTCTCACACATCTGTTTCAAACCAAAAGAAACAACATACTTATCTCTTTGCAAACAAAAATACAAATACAAAAAATCAAATAGCAATTTCCAAAAAGAACCACCTCAAGAACATTTCAACCGTACAATCCTTTGACGAATGCCAACATCACAAATTGGGATAGATGTCGTCAAATCACCTGCAAACAAGTCTCGAAAAGTAGTCAACATGTTTTCTTGGTTTGAAAAATGTCCTGCGGAACGTTTAGTTGACGATATTTCTATCTACGTGCAGGCTTCAAAAGGAATAGTGTATCGTATGGTATGATTTCTTTCTCGTTCCGAAAAAGAGATACATACTCGTATATGCTGTTGACTGATAACGATACCAACTACTTCTTGCACATCTTCGTCAGTCGGAAAAAACTCAACACGATTCGAGAATACACACAATGCAGAAATGTCCTTGCGCTGTGCTCACTTTCCAACGTTTTTGCAATACTTCGTAGCAAAGGTGGATCACATTATTTTGAAGGAAAGTCATGACTAATGTTTTTCGGAAAATTACCTATCGGAAAGAATGGTGAAAACTAAACATGGCAGGGAACAATTGGCATTTTCTTTCGTGCTGTTATCTGTTGTGAGGTCTGGCGAAGTATTTGATATCTTTTGCTGCAATTCAGCGTGAAAACAAAATAAATAACATATTGAGCTTTTGTCGTTTGCAACTGTTTGTTTCAATGATGTTCTAACTGTGGAGATCTGTTCTTTCGTTTGCGTCTTTTTGCTTTGATATCTAGTGGAAGAAAAGGATATGGTAAGTATTTTGTAACTTGAAATTCGACTGCGACATACATGTATTGCTGACAAGAGTTTCGTTAAATCAAATTAATATGCTACTTGGAGTTGTTTCGAAAAATTAGTCAAATTTTGGTGGACAAGATCATGTGAAAATTTAAAATAATATAGCTCTCATACTTTCAAATCGAATTGAGACTATCTTGGGTGAATTTTGATTATTGTGATGCTTTCCAAAATACAAAAAAAAACATTTGATGGTTTTCGCAAACAAACATGTTTTATTTATGCAAAAGTTCACCTGACGTGCCTATACAATTCCGTTGTTCAATTTCCGCTCATCAAATAATCAGCAAGTCTTAAAATTCATACAACATTTTTCAAACAGCCAAATAAAATTCCATAACAGAAAATATCTTCATTAATTCAGCACAAAAAGGCATTCCACCTGTCGCAAGCGAACACTACCTTAAAAGGATATGTGAATCATTTGTCTTCGGCGCTTGTCGTTTTCTAGTCACTAGCAGCACTACCCTCATTCTTGGCTAGCCAACACCAACAAATCCTAGCGAGAAAACTCGAACAGTAAACATACTGGGCTCACGCTTTCTTCGAGACGTTGGCGGCGGCTGTTGCCTCAATTTCAGTTGATGATTTTCAGGTTCGGGCACAATGCAAGAGATTGATGTCCCCTTTTATACGTTCAAATGGTGTCATGAATTTTACAGAAGAAAGCCAACACCGAAAGGATATTATATTCGTACGCACGCAATGGAGTCGACTAACCGAGATCTGCAAACGATGGTATACTTTAGTTGTACATTATATTTCAAGATTGCAATATAGATGGGGCGGTTGAATTTCTATGATATTTGCTTTACCTAGAAAATGAGCCTTGCAACAGTGTATGAAATCAATTTTGTGATGGACTTTCTTCTAGATGGGATTGAAGTTTTTGGAATGACGAACTCATAACAAAAAGGACCAAAAATTATGTACTGAAGTCTCACTAAACGAAGTGGTAAATTTTTCACACAAAACGTGCGCTTTGAAATACGTTTTAAACTTTTAATTACTATAAATAAACAATGAACATTTTAATATAAAAAAAATACTAAAAACTTATACGAACCAACATTCAAAAATTCGACTCCAAAAACTTTTCAAACTTCTTTTTTAAACTTTTCTTTAAAAAAAAGTTGATGTCATTTTTTTTAAATAATAGCACATCTATATTGTAATTTTGTTTTGGTTCGAAAAATTCTTTTGAGAAACTTTTCGCAAATTTTTTTTGAAATATTAAATTTTATTATTAAAATAAACAAAACACAAAAAAATATCCGTTGTATTCAATGCAAGGAGCTGATGGTATCCGGTTGAACATTTTTTTAATGAAACCGAATTTGCAATTAAATAGAAAATAAATAGTAAAAGTAAAATCTCTGAAAAATTGCGACATTGCAAAATAATTTGTTTTTAAAAACTTCAACAATTATTGACAACCCAGCTGTGAAGAAATTGCTAAAGAAAAATTACAGGAAAAGAATTGTTGGCAAAACCACAAAAAAAAATAGTTTTTATTTATCTAAAATTTTGTTGAAATCTTACAAAAAGGAGCAAATTCTCAAAATAACACTATTTAATTCGAAAAAAAAGCAATTTTAGAAATTTAGAAATTTTGAATAGAACCAAGGGTCACCCAAAGTATGAATACTAAAATATCTGAAAAGTTCTTTGAAAAGCTAAATAAAAAACGTTTCAAGTTTCAATATAGACAAACAAAACGCATCTTTTTTAAAATGTGGTTGAATATACCGAATTTGAATTTGGGCCCGAATATTTAGATGAATATCCAGATAACTTTTAAAAAAATATCAGAACAATCTAATTGAAAATAATTCAATTGGAAGTCGTCGAAAACCAAAAACAACCCAAAAATCTGTTGATATAAGCTCACGATGTTTGTGAGTATATTTTTCGTGAAAATAGGGGAAATTCTGGTGCGACATTTTTATAAAGAAAACTTTCACTAAAAATAATTCAAGTAATGAAAATTTTTCACAATTCAGAGGCAATTTTTTTGATTATTTCCTGCAAGAAAAACTCCACGAGACGCAGGGCAAACCAATATTTAAATCACTTGTCTAGACAAACTATAGTTTTTTCTAGTATTTTTAATTATAAAATGCAATAGTGAATTTTGCGAGCCAATTTTCTACTGTAAGATATAACTTATGAAGCTCTGAGAAAAATAGTTTGGCAAAACAGCAAATTTTGTGAAAATTGCAAGTTATACCTTGAAAATACTCAAAAGGCCGTATAAAACTGTTTGATATATATATGACATGCACTAAAACCCTTTCAGAAATTACTTAGAAATTCAATAAAAAATATTAAGAAACTGATGAAAATATTTCAGTTATTTCTTTTTAAAAAAAACGGACTTACTCTCCGAAATTAATTTTAACAATTAACACTGAAAATTAAATTTTATATTTTTATGGAATTATATTTATAGTCTTAGTGTACAGAAAAACTTGTCGTAAAACTTGACAGAATAAAAATCCTAAAAAGCTTTGCACCTCTCAGAGTGTGATTAGGCAAAAAATGTACATTTACATTTATTTGGAAGCCTAAAATCTTTAACGAAAAAAAATTCCTGAAGAATTTTCGACCACTTATCAGACGTATTTTGATGTCACAAACTTTCCAAAATATCTAAGCCTTCTGGCATATTAAATCCATACCAGAGTGAATGCTTTTTTTCTATTTGAGCTAAATTAAATGTCTCAAAATAATTTACTCAGCAGTTGATGAAGAATATTATTACAGAAATGTATATCTAAGAATTTCAATGATAGATTTTCATATTAAAAATGTTTAAGGAGCATCTGGAACAAATTAATTTAAACACAAATCACGACAAAACCTACTAAAATATATTTAAAAAGTAAACTGCTATAAATTTTGAACATATTTTGTAATTCATGGTTATTATAAAATGAGAGCTATGGATAATTATAATTTATGGATAGTTAGTTTATTGAAAAGAAATATTTAAAGAACAAATGCTTTTTTCATTCTGTAGACTCAGAAACTATTGCAAAAAAAGCATAAGTTCACTAATCAGTCAAAAATCTGGAGGGTCCTACAAAGCGGCTATTTGCTTTAACTCTTTGGATGCATCAATGATGTCAAATCAAATGTCGTAGAAATGATGAAAATGTTGTGCTGAACTTAAATGTTACAGCAAAATTTAGAAGAACAAAAATTTATTCAAGTTTTTATGGATTAAAGGCTTACATTTAATATTCAGAAAGTCTCTAAATCTTTTTTTTCTTGAAGAATTCCAGAATTTTTGTTTTTAAAAGCATGTCGAGATCATTGTTCAAAACCAAGTGTTTAGAAGTTTTCCACCAGCTAATCAATACTTAAGTAGCAGTAAACTACTTTTCTACACTGTAGCATTCCTGCCAAACAATATTTTTGAATGCTTAGCAGTTTCAGAAGCCAACTACTACATCAGGACGCGTATGCCGTCTTCCATCAACCCTAGTATGACTCTGAAAATACCAGTTTTGTCGTCTCTTTGTTAGTGAGTATATTATATTCGCGGTTTTCCCATCAAACATAAGAGCCCGGCTTCCAACCCTTCGCCTTCTCCATTGGCGGCCATAACACCCGACGAATTATACTATGGGTAGGTGCTTTCGTCCTGTTCACCTATATACAGTGTTCGTTACTGCGATACCCAGTGCAAACGAGGAAATGTTATGAATTTATTATAGCACGGACGAAATAGAGGAAGCAATAAAGGATGAATGACGACTACCAGCGCTTGCAAGACGATGAACTTTTCCCAGGCATATGGCCAAGTTAAGTAGAACTCAACGAAATAAATATACATGGAGGCGTGTATACGTCGCAGTTACACTATAATATTCACTATCAGGAAGTTTATAGTCTTTATGCTAAAAAGAAATGGTATGGAATGTTCGAGGAATATTGCAAACAGGTACATAAGATTGTGTGTACGTACTGTTACCACAGTTGCCTGGAGCAACTTTGCTTATATTAAAGAACCAATTCCATAAATTCAGAAGAAACTCCTCACCCATTAAATGAACGTACTTTGAACTATTACTTTTGTAGATGTCCTGAAAAATAAAAGCCATCTAAATCAACAAATTCAACAAATAATATCCATACTTTAAGCCTTTCAGAGGTGTAAATATCATTGGAGTAATTTGAAAACAAATACTCTTTTCTAATCAATAAAAACAATTTAATTCAATCAAAATCCTTTCTGTAAAAATAGTATTGGGTATGGTTTCTTTCCAAAATTTGAAAATTAATCAGAGGTGGGTTTAAATTTTAGCCAATCTCAAATAAAACAGTATCACCTTACCTTCTGAATGAATAAATAATCCTTTTTTAAAGTATTACGAATTCAAATATTTTTAAAAGCGTAGAAAATGCTTCAAATGCTTAAATAAAATGCTTAAATATCTTCTTCAATTATCCTTTGAAAGGAAAACCAAAAATGTTGTCTCTTTTGCAATCAATTTAAAAAAAAATCGATGTATAATAAAAATAAACGAAATTTTATAATGACTAAAATTACGAAATCTTACTTGATTTGGTACTTGTTTATTATCAAAATCCATTTGCGAACGCTAAAATAAATTCGCATTATTTTTAATTATATTGTTGAACACTATCATAATCTTATAAATATTTTATCATCAAATGTGAGAATTTGTTCATTTAAACAATCCAAAAAAATAAATATTTCGAAGCATATGTTCTAATTTTTATTCTTGTTGAACTGACAAAAGTTTGCAACAACAACTTCAACAATTTATTCATTTTCGCCGGTCGTTAATAAGTTAAGAACAGAAACGGTTTTCGTCAAAATGTTATATCTTATTCATGAAAAAAAATAATTCGAAAAATTCTAAAATAATTCTTACGTGATTCGTGGACGCTTTCTGACAAAAAAAAATTTTAAGAGAAAATATAACTCGAAAATTTTTAATATTTGGGCTAAAAAGAAATTGTAACATTAATATTTTATCTAATTTGTATTGAATAATCACATTCTGGAAAATTTTCTAAAATAGTTAATTTGTAACCTTCCTTAAAACAGCTTTCTTGATAAATTGTGTTTAAGAATATTTACAATTTTTATCTACGAAATTATAAATCAACGAGCTTCAAAGAAACTTCTAACAAGAAATGCATATGACTGGAGAAAAAATTTGCACAACCTATTATTGGTGGAAAAAATTCCTGCCTAACACATATTAAGAGAAAGGTAGGCTTTTTATTTTCATTTTGCATTATTCAGTATCCAGTTAAAATTTGAGATAGATTGGAGCAAAACTGACGGAGATGCAGTCATTTTTGATACATTCTCCCCAACCATATTATTTATTATTATCAATTTTGAAACGATTTTTTCTCAGATTTAGTTTTTCAAAGTCGGTGATCACTGTATTTCAAAAACTACTGATCTGATCCTTCGCAACATCGAAATTTTTAATTATTTATTTATTTTAAAACAAAAAATTCACCAATTTTTATCAATAAATTTTCATAAATTCAAAAAATAGTCTCTTTCTGCTTCGAAAAATGGAAAAATCGATAAAAAAAACTACTTCGAAAAACTCATAAACAACGAAATCTTTTTGGTTTTTAGTCAACAGTTGATCCTGTAATTAGTTATGGTGATCACCACCAAGCAAATTTTTTCGGGTGTATACAAAAATATGCTGTAAGGGACTCAATTCACAATATTTTTTCATAAAAAATTTACAGGAGACTCTTTAAATATTGCACTATTATGTTCTTTACTTATAAATAAATACATGTGTACCATATTTTCAGAAATAACCCTTAAAAATATGTTTAAAATATTGAAAATTATCCCAATCTCCACTTCCTTAAGCGCATGGGAATCGTATATCTGTTCAACAAAATAAGACTTAGAGGTGCCAATATGAACTTCTTCTGTCCTTAAACATATTGACTTTGAAAACGTGAAAATGTGAAAATTTGACCCATTTGAGTAAGGAATTCCACAGGCGTGAGAAAAGATTAATGAAAACCGATGACGGTCATGTTGAATAGATGTTTTATGTGCACAAGCTTGAAGGTATAGCATCATCATAACGACTTATCCACCTCAATATGTAACTTGTTTCTTCTTATCTTTTTTTATTAATCTAAGGATCAATCTCGTATGGATTTAGCGTAAATCAAGTCACACGGCAATTTAACGATGATTATCCTGTTACAAAAAAAACGTTTCGAATATCAACTTCACCTTTTTCAAAAATAGCAGCGTAGGTTTTCACTTTATTCCAACTTTTCGAAAATAGCATTCACGCTTTGTTTTTCCTTCATTTCCTTAGAATTTGAATATCGTTACAAATTACACAGTCGGCAAATCTGAAGTAAATTCGACGAATTCGCAGAACGAGTTTCTCCCACTTACCACCCACAATACTGCTTTCAGCTACATAGAAACATCCTTTCCAAAGCATATTCCTAGAAGTCAAACTTTCAACGAAGCATGGTAGCTTATACTTCCTACCTGCATCCACTCCTAACAAGCTATTGGAGTGACTCCCTGAAAACTTTCTTTTCACAGGACGTCATCTACGTTTGAAAAATGCCTGACTAATGCGCTCCAAAGCCCACATTTAACAAGGCAACTTTTCCTTTATCAAGCGCCAATTCAACGGAAATGTTCATGGACACCTCCACTCGAAAAGGTTCTAGCAACTAGACGAGCAGGAAACCGAAAAGGAATCTTAGCGATACGGAAACGAAGTAGGTGAAACGAGCGTTTGGTTCATTGCCTCCTAATTACCTCATCTATTTCCTTTCAAGTCGTTTAGATCTCCTTGTTGCTGCTGTAACGTCATCAGTTATAGAAACGTTGTTGCAAAAAGAAAATCGCCATTGGAAACAACTGTCCTTAATGGTCGCTTTCGATTTCGTTTTCGATTCGGTTTTCTTATTTTCTAGGAGAGGAGGAAGGACCATAGTGGTCGTCATCTAAAGCTCAGGCTGACTTCCTTCGATGTTGATGTCAATGACGACAGCAAATTTTCCAGAAGCGTCTTTCACGCTTGATGGCATCAAGCTGTCGCGGAAACCACTAATGAAGAAAAGAGCACTCAAGACAAATTTAATTTTTGTGGCAAACTCGATTACACTTTAAGTAGGAGAAGGTGATAAGCGAAAGTTTGCCGGGCGACGCGAAGTGTAACCGATTGTAGGTGACGTAGTGCGTTCCATCAATTACTTGCTTCGATTAATGCCTTTATTCATCAATTCATGCTGGCGACTCATCAGTAAAGTCCTTGCGGTATTGCACAGCCTACATTTCGAATGTCTTAGGCTTTGCTCGAAACAAACAGATAATTAGAGAATGAAATCCAATGAGCTAGCTATCCCCCAGAGCAATCAATCCAACATTGAATCCTCTTAACCTCTGCTTGCGGTCACGATAGAAGCAGATATAATGACAACGTCCACGACTACCACGATAAGGATAATTGTACTATAGTCTTACAGATAGCGTTACGGATAAATGGAACTCCAGATGCCAACACTATTGCTAATCCTTCATCTGGTGTTCGATCTAAGTGAGGAGGAGGAACTAAGAATAGCACGCAGGAAGTCATTCGCAAAGGACTTTTGTCCGTTCCATATGGTGTGACTGGATGGACATTGTGTCGAAGATGTTCAGTTCGATTAAGATGACCCTTAATTGTTCCGGAGTTAACGCAAAACCACTATCAATAGCAGATGATGATGCAGCGCCCGTAAAATTTGGTTGTCCATTCGAGAAATAGGATTGAATGCAAGTGATATTTTCAATTAGGAAATACTGTGATGCAATAATTCGAAAGCAGGTTCAGTAGATTACAAGAATTTACATTTATACAATTTATAGATTTATATATTTATTTGAATATTTCACAAAAAACTTAATATAAATGATATTTCAATTCAAGAAGTATATGTTCAAACAACCAAAAAAATAAAAATAAAGTAAGACAAAAATGATTAAACCGAGTCAATTGCGATCCTAATCACACCAATAAAATGTTTAACCTTTACTTTTGCTGGTGGACTTGCATGTAACATATGATTGCACATCGCCTAGACTTTTAGACTGCTGGGAACAAAATTTAGTTAGGTGGAAAATTTATCCTTGCACGACTTTCCATTTTTTAAAGACATGATCTAAGGACGAGAGCAAAGAATTGAGGTGATCTAATATTGACTACAACTGCTTGATGGATTTAACTCCTTCAAATCAAAACAATTTATGTTACCTTTTTGGACCCATTTAAATGCATGATTAAATTTAAATGGTTTTAAAAACCCAAATTTAACTTCAGTCGTCTGAGTGAAAAATAATTCCAAAGCAAAAAAGTTGGTTAAGATATTCAATTCCATCGAAAGCATTCTTACAATAAGTATTGCCATACATTTTAAACAGAGGCTTGACGTACTTAACAAAATTCTATGCTGGACTGAATGAATTTCATCGATAAGATGTTCAGATTTGAACAGAAGTTTTTATTTTGACGAGCTTCTTTCGTTTAACAATCATGATCATATGCGGTCGACTCAGGTTCTTCTTTCCCTTCAATAGAGACCACTCGTCAGTCATCTGTATCCCTGTCACATTCTTCTTTGGCGCGCTGTACCTGGGGAGGCCCGGAGATGAACTTGTTTGGCGGGTCAATTCGTATTCGAACAGTTGACAAGCACGAAAAACGGTGAGGTCTTAGTCTGCCACGAACTTGACTTGACTTTTTATGAAACACAACACTTGAACTTCACTTTTCACCCAAAAAATCGTTTCAAGAACACCACGATTGTCTATCATTTTAATTTTTCTATGTTCAAAAGTCTACTCATTTGTGACTGTGTATGATAAGACGTCAATAGGGATAAAAAATAGTAGCTTTGCTGAAGTTAAAGTGAATAAAGTTTTTCAGTGGCCCCAAAAAATTGTTTCATGTCCGTATTCAGCATAAAAGTAGTTTGTCTACATATACACGAAAATAAAATCAAAAGCCTTCACACATACCAAAAATAACGTGATATGGTGCAAAATCTAATGGAATTGAAAAAAAATAAGCAGACTATACATTGAAAAGGATCCATGGCTCCATTACAATGATGCTGAATCCTCAATTTCAGATGCTAAAAATAGACAAAACTATCAAAATTGAGAGAATCTGGATTGGGTTCACATGTATTCTAAAAACATTAACTGAAGGAAAACGTGCGGAAACTTTAAATAAGAGTCGTGAATTTATGATCACTAATTGAAATTTTTCAAGAGTATTGGACTGATAAACTGAAGACTGAAATCCTTTGCGAAAATTTAAAGCAACTCCTGATGGTCCCAATTGACAAATACTGTAATACCTTACTACTTAAAACGTTGAACTAGAAGCGGGGTGATCTATGTTTGAAGCAAAGGATTGTATTTTATTTTTGTTAAAAATTGAAACTTTATTTCCCAGTTCTAAATCCGTCAGCTCATAGTTATTTGGGGTGTACTTTCGTTGTTACGTGTAAATACGGCTACTTTTTAGTAGAGTTTTAGATGAAAACATGAGATATCTTCATCATAATAATAAAAATCAACAATAACTTTCAAATTTTGGCACACAAAAAGTCCTAGAATACATACAAAAAATGCATATCAATTGTGAAATATTCATGAAGCCTGGCTTATATAGCAAAACTGACTTTTAATTTTTTTTTACGAAATTCCGAATACCTTCCGGCAACGACCAAACAAAATAGAAAACAACATAACCCTTGAATCTAATCTGTTTCTAGCTGTTATCCAAAATACAACAAGAAAAATGAATTACACTTCCTTGTTCTGTCGTTTACAGCCTTCCCAATTCACTTTATGTGTATCAAATGTTCTTGAATACCATAATCCATCCTTTCGACATTATAATCACTACCCCGTCACCTCCTCTCTTCACCATACATGTGTAGTAACTGAAGCGAACACACTTTTCGAAAGCGTACAGGAACTGATCCTTTCTGGTTTGCAGTTGTACAACACAGAAAGGTAGAATGTTTTGGCTTTTATGACTCCTAAGCCACGTAACCTGTCCTATAGTCCTTATGGAGTTCTGGTTTTCTTCTGGACCTTTTCCACGCCAGTAGTATCCATTGAACGGAACAACAATATCCTTCAAGAAGCTTTTACGATAATATATCAAAATATATGACCGTTAATTTTGATGTAGACCAAAGTTATATGACTACCATGTATGATTGTTGTACAGTAGAGTAATCCTTGCCAGGTTTCGTTATTCAATGTTTTCGGTTCATAGGCTTTTCACGACGTATTTGAAGTGGATTTGAAACAAAATTGCAATTGTATTTGAATATGAAGTAAAACTTTTATCGCAGCAGCATTATTTGAAAGCCAAGCATTGATTTATAAATTGAAATGCTACGAATAAAAACAATTCAGTAGTTTAATATTTCCAAGTCAAAAAAGGACATTTGTGTGTTATTATTACGTTGAGAAATGTGTTTTGTGACCCTGATATTAAATTTTCGTTGCAATTCAATCAGTTCAGCAAATTATCTTTTCAAAAAAGACATTTATTCAGCTTAGCGCTTTGATTCAGTTGAGCAAATTTTTTTCCAAGGAAATAGGTTGAGTTGTTCGACTCAATATTGAGGACATAATTTAGTTGGCACAATTTTGATTATGAAAGTAGTCATAAATAGGAAAATCAATTTGAAATATTTTTTAGCTAGGATTTGTCTTTTTTTGCAAACTATCTAAATGCAATAATATTGGCAGAAAGGTCAAAAAAAAAAATCTGAACTTTACACCAGATAATTCATGAAATTCCAACGATGTCAACTAAATTCCAAATTTTAATATCCTAAATAATTTACAATATTTTCATTAAATTCGTCGTTAGATATACTCATTCAGCAGTAACTGAAACCAAAAGTCCAAATGAGAAATGGTTCTTATTTTAAGTGGCATTTGGCAAAGTTACAGGATTACCTCCCTTTCCTCTCGGTGAGTGTGCAACAATATAGCATAGGGTCGTCCAACGCAAATAGACTTTAATAGGACTGACCACAAACTATATACATACATACACATTCAACCATTACTCATCTCCTTAAACTTCATTTTCCTTCAATTTCCTGGAAAATCTACAGCAGTCAAAGATAATAGTAGACAAAAGATAACTATATGATGCTTCCAAGAAGGTATATCTTCTTCACATACCCATAATTTTCAACTACCGTATCTAATCAGCTTTTCCTTCCATTCACCAAAAAGCCAGGACATAGACGCTGGCATGGCGTAGTCTATTCATCATCCTGTACTACAGAATATAATACGCAACGAAAGTGATCAAACTCCATCCAATGCACAAGCACAGAAAACCACTTAAGCAATTAACTTCCTAGCTACATTAGACGGATAACAGACAAACTTTCATTCTATGCCTCAGCTCCACCACGTCTGGCTGTTGGTTTTTCCAGGATGCATGAACAGGTAAAACACAGGTGTAACGAATGTTTTGGGCATGAGTTGTGCCAGCACGTTGCTGGCCAGCAACGTGCTGGCCTATGAATGTTTTGTGTCCTTTGGTCGGGTGGCATGCCTAGACTTTCCTGGTTGGCATAGAAATAAAACTTTTCCAATTCAACATGTTCCCGTGCTAGAGCGGGTCTTCTTGTTCAGTGGCCAAGATGGTGTGGGATCACATATGTATATATGCCGTAATAGCAGCCGCAGCGATTTCCTCGACAGATATGCAAGGAGCGATGAGATTGCAGTTTTAAGGAATTTGGCACTGGAAGCAAAATGCTTCAAGAAAGCAATTTTTTTCATAGAGGTTTGCAGTATTCGTAAGTTGATTCATTTGAATGTGAGACATGAGTCAGTGGACATTAATGTTGATTTATAAGGAAGCATCGTAAAGGATAAGAATTCCATAGTCACTCACAAAATGATGTTCACTAGAAACGCCGCAGATTGAGTGAATGCTGCCAAAGCATTCAAGCTGAAGAATTATGCAGAGTATCATTTTCTACATTATTACATACAGAAGAATCTATGTTAAAACTATTATCGTCCCAATTATCGGAAAGAAGAAAGAATATAATTCTGAATCGGCAATGAATGTTATGCTTTCACAATGGAGTTGGTTGTAGCACATGACCATAAAAGACAAATCTTTAATGCAATTCAAAATATTTTAGGTTACAGCACGCTAAAGTTAAATTATAAGCAAATATCACCATTATGATGTTTTTGCTTCCTTTGGCTCGATGAGCTAAAGCGTAAATTTTTATTAGGCCCGACTAAATATTCTCCGCTGTGGTGATGATTTTCCTCCAGTCATCTGAGCCCCGATCATAGTTCTCCTCAGCGCGCTTTAATGGGTGAGGCTTCCGATTAATTTTTTGAGGACAGCTGGCTGACACGAGAATGTTATAATATATTATGACGGAATCAAGAAAAAATCGAGAAAAATGAATAAATCCTATTGAAACCCGGGACAATAAGGAAGTTGTTGCATTTCAATGCTTGAAAATTCATAAGTTCTACGCGCCATTTGACCAATTTTACAGAAGGCGCAAAAAACGTTATAAAATGCGAAGTTTTTACTGTCGTAGTACATTTGGATTTTTAAATACTTCTTAAGTTTGTAGAATAATATTGTAGATCCTTCAAGAATACGCGAAGATTGCAACTTGAAACCTTTCAAACCTATCAAAGTTCTTTTCATAAAACTCTAAAGGACTTACCTGAACACAGAAGATTGCAAAATTCTAGAGACATATTAATCATTGAAAACAATGTTATAGTTAAACAGGTAACACAGGTGACCTTATTTAGTACCATTCACATTTTAGCGTCCAGATTATCCTTACGGTTCGGTATGGTTTTGAGTAACAGTCACTGATATGAGCAAATTAGATCTAATTAGAGCTAATTAGATCTTGTCTGCTTCGTTCTTTCTGCTTTTCTGCAAGTCTATTTAAACTGATAGTCTTCGCCTAAATCTTTCAAGCCTTAATAGTTTTATGTTGTCTATCCTACATTGCTTTCAAGTAAAATATGATCTAATGTCTTCTTTTCGCTCTGGAAAAGTTTTTTGAGGTAATTGGCAGCGCTTTTCATCTCTTTTAGATTATACTATAAAGGAAAAGGTCCTTAATAAGATTGATACAATATGCAACATTTATCTTTTATTGTTTTACTGATTTAAGCTTTGAAAGGCTCCAAAAAGCTGAAGATTTGCGGTGTTTTGTCCGAATGACTATTTCAAATGTTTTCTATTTGAGGATGCCAAACATTTTTTCAGATAACCTTACTTACCATCTTTCGATAAAGAGTGCTGCCACTACAACCAACCAGCAGTTATGAAATAACTGAGGGAGAGTCTCTACAGAAACTCCAATTTTGACCTAGCAAAAAACTTTTTTGGGACTTAGAATTGACACTACTTTTTTAACTGGAAAGGATCAAATCTAACAATTGTGTTTTGAGTTGAGTTTCTAAAAAACTATAAAACTTTCAGTATATTTGTCAACTTGAAAGTGCACAGGTGAATCCACAAATATTATCTCATTAGATATAGTTTGAGATTCTATTTAGCTTAACTTTTACCACAGAGAAAGAATTGGAAAAAAATTGGAAACAAGATATGTTCAGCAAGCAGGATATGTCTGCTTACTGTGTATGTGACTGTGTCTTACGAAAACTTTGATGATATCTTCTAAGTAAGTGTGCTTCATTGGTGAAGAATACTTGTCGGAATCAAGCCTTGATGTCCAGAAAACATTGCATCCAGATGTATCTGTCCAATAGAAACAGCTTGGAAGCTTATCATCATCGTTGTTTCAAAATTAAATAGCACTTTCTTGAAAAGTTCATTGCAAAATGTCTTCCACCTTCTTAGTTAGTTTTCCAACGATTGGTAATGTTGATTGATAGTCCAAGTCCTCTAGAATTTATGAAGGGTTTGAAAATAGTGCTCATTGTGGTCCAAAACACTTAAAACTTCGTATTGGTGGAAGAAATAGCACCCGAAACGATTCGCTTTTGAAAGATAATATTTTCGTACTGTACTTTTCAGATATTTCAAAGCTTTTAATTTAATAAAAAAATTCAAGCTAAATATTTAATAGATAGCTATTATTAAAAAATGTTAAAAATGCTTAGGATTTAAAAATATTGAAGGGTAGAACGTCTTCCAAAATCACTGCATGCGTTGCCACATTTTATTCCTTAAGATACTTCTCTGATATTCGCAGTGAACTCAAATTAACATGAAACCAGCACAATACCTTTCGAAACTAAATATTTAATTATCAATTGCCCCGAAAACATAGCTGCAATATCCTTCATACATCAGCTAGAATACTCTAAAAGGACTCACATCGCAAGACTTTATTTTCAACGTGTTCACCAAGGCGAGTCATGTGAAGAAAGTTTTCATGCGATTCTGCTTCGCAAAGCATAAGATTCGTTACTGTAGTCAAGTTTGTAACGTTTCCGTCACATTAAATGCAAGAAGGTTCTGTTCATGTAAGTTTCAGTTGAAAATACGTGAAGCTGGACAAACATACGAGTAGTTTTAGATGTTCTCTTGGCTGTGTTACGTTCACATTCAGAAGGAAGTTTATGTTGTGCTTAAAGAAGCCAACAGCGAATAAAGTTTGTGTTTAAAGGATTGCAATTTTCGGAAGAAATAAATTTTTGAAAGTTAGTGAATGGTTGAGGGCTAAAACAAGATTGCTCTGTATAGGTGCACTATTCGATGTAATTAAAGTCAATGTTCGTCTACACTCAAAAGAAACTTACGGATACACTTTGTATTTTCCTTAAGACAAGCTCTTCTTTGAGAATTCAAAACGACGAAAACATTTCCTGTTTACAAACTTTCTTGCCTGAATAAAATACTCGTGATGTTGTTTGCAAAAAATGTACCCCAGACGAAAAGCCAAAATCAATTACCTACTATTCCTTCGTTTACTATTCCACAAACAGAATTTACTAGCAGGAAGTAATGAGCTATTCAAGCTGATATATCAGTTTACAAAGATTTTTCGCTTCCTCGGAAATACTGTGATTACGTAGCTCATCCTCGAGACTCCTAGCAAACAATAACAAAATCTTCTTACGTACATGATAGCATTTGAGCAATCAGGATATTGATCCGGGCTAGCATATTTATGTAGGACGACAACGACAACGAAAACATATGACAACATGAAATAGAGCAATAAAAATGCAGAATTGTGAGACGACAAGCAGATGGAAATTGTCTTGTAAAAGTTATTCCAGGAAAGACAACAAAATAGCAAAGGCAAAATATCGTAAATATTGGAATTCGATTCCAATATTGAATATTGAAGATTTATTCTTGGAAAAATTGGGGTATCTTCAAATAAATCTAGGAATAATTACATGAAACGTGATTTTTTTTGGTGGGTTCGAAACGTAGTGCAATTCTTAGAATAGTGTTGAGCAATCGTGAAAGGATACATTCGATTCACTACTGAAAATTTAATCATAAACAATTGAATGCTTTTCATGTTTTTAAAGTCAAACATAATTCAAACTGAAATGAAATTTTTTTTCTGACCCACTATTTTTTGCTTTCTTCCCTCAGAGATGTACGATCGAAAGGAAGAGAATTCCACCCTCTTGATTTCGCTTCTTTTAGGAAACGGAAACTACCTTCTAAAACAGAAGCGTTGACGTAAATCGTACTTCGGAGGACTCTCATGTCGATCATAATATAGGAGGATCAATTATGGTTGTAACAGTTGAATGACACAACTTTCAAATAAGTTTTACCAATGGAACAGAACGGAGAAACCATCAATTTGTGCATGAAAAAAAACTTCCATTTAGCCAAAATATTTTTACATCTTTTTCAAGACAAGGACATTAAAATACCAAATATCTTCAACCTTTAAGACGGTTCCGTTTCTTTGAAGTTGGTATAGACACATAAATCGTGGTATAATTGCTGGAATTGCACAGTATTCTATATATTGTCCAACTGTTTCTGGAGCTCTGTTTATAGTCCTTTGTCACTTTTGAAATTCGTACAGAATAATATAAGCCTGCATAAATACGCAGAACAAGAGAATGCTAACGACGTGTGGAAGTTAAGATGCATTTAGAAATTAGAAGCTGATGAAACAAGAATAAAAGAAAAGAATGACTTTTCAAGCTTACTGAACCATGACTTCCACAAGAAGTATCTAGCGTTGATTCCAAGCGGAGATCATTAACAATCGCACTATTCTTATTTAGCAAATGCAGTTTATGTAGATTTTGAACTATGCTTTAAATAGGATAATACCAGTAAATAGAATCACTAGTGCCCATTGCTCGTACCATGGACAGGACTAATAGAATTTTACTTAAACAGCCAACCTTTGTTCAACTGACCTATTATTGTATCGTAGATACTGCGCATATATGCGAAGAAGGACTGTCCTAGTTCTGAAAAAGAATTTATTGATTCTAACGAATTTTACTTATAGGCATGACTGCAAAGGAAAGAAGACAAACAGTGGCAACGAATTATTTATTATTAAACATTAAAAATGCTTCAGAAACTGAGCTATATTGCTGGTTGGTCCTTGCGAAGGGGATGCAGTCCGCATGCTTTCATGAGGTTGACCAGCGTCGAGCTGGAATTTTCCACAAAAGTGGAATGGTTCAGTCTCATGAGTCGTTCCAGGAATTGAGATTTTGTACCATAGATGTTGGACAAGGCAATTTCCTTACCGTGAAGAGGTCACTCAAGTGAGTGTAAATGTGGTTTGATACATATATCGCGGGAATGACTATTTTCAGTCCAGACCGATACTCTAGCTAGCTATTTGAGTATCCTTCGAACATTAGAAAGTACTATGAGCAACGGCAGGTAAATATTGATCCTATTAGGCAGCGTCAATACTTGTTAGTTCTGCGAAAACCCTCCTATGTGAAGTTATTAATAAACGGAGTGTGCTAAGTAAGAAATCGGTATAGACATAGATGAACCTTGCTTTCGACAGTAAGTTATCAAATGTCTCCGCATTTTGGATAAAATCCGATGCCATACTGCGATAGCGAGGAGGCTTTTTTTGTACATGTGAGAAGTTGGTAGCTGCAAATAGTTTATTCGTATCTTAAGGTACCGGCTATAATCTTGATTATTTTTAATTATACCTTCAGGAATCACGTCTCAAAATTTTATTAAGAAATTTCCAAAAATAAAGAAGGTACGGCAGTTTGAGCGCTTATGCTTTTTCGATATTTTCGGTAATCGAGACTTTAAATGCGTTTTTCTCGAAATTACGTCCTCCCGGATTGGCCGAACTGATTGAGGTGAAATTTGGTGTCCTACTTTATTCAAGTATTTTGTGTGGTAATCTACCACAATATAGGCCAAAAATCAATCCAAAAAAAATTGACAAGTGAAACAAAGTGAAAAAACGATTTTTAAAAGAAAAAATTCAGACAAGCGCCATTTTATTCTTGATAACTTTTTTAAAATATTGTGGTGGATAATCACGTAAGAAACAAAATGCGGTGTGGCTTTTTTATTTCAGATTCTTCTTACCTGAGATTATCTGCCCGCCGTGGGCCGAGATATTTTTTGAGACATCAACTTTGACGCCCTTTATAAATAAGTAGAAAATGAAAAAAAAAAAACAAGAATATTTTGTCGATAAATTATCCCATACAAGAGCATGAACGCGATGAGATCCTTATAAGCAATAAAGTGAATATAACTTCATCAGCAACTATTTTTTGACACCCTCCATTCTACGCTCACGACAAAATCAACTTTCCCAAGTATCACACCAGAACATTTCGTCCTCGAAAAGCGCGTCCCATAATTGATGGAACGTCTTCACGCGTATAATGCAGGCATGTTACCGTCATTATCAACAAAACCAAATGACTACATTCATGCGACCCTATCACGGGTACTCTAAGCTACATAGATTCACAGTAGTCTGACTCTATAGAAGATGCTCCTAACGAGGATGAAAATTAATTTCCCATTAAAGAACATGTTCCTCTGCCATGTGAACTTGATACAAAGCCACGGAAACTGTTTATCCAGCCGATGAACCAGTCGTGGAAAAAGTGCTGGGAAATGAAGGAGGAAACACCAACATCTAACCACTATGGATATGGAAGGACGAGAACCGACTACGACAACGATAACAATGACTCGATGCAGTGTACATTAAAATGGTTACCAGGAAAGAAGCCAAAAGACCTGGCGAAAGATGAATTTGAAGCTGAGGAGACAAAAAATGTATTTTGCCACGTAAGACCAAGGCGGTTATGTCGTTTTCATGTTTATGTCACGATTTGGTGTTTTTCCCGAGACAAGCAAGTTATTTTTGTGTTGTCATGCTGTTTAGCAACCATTTCTGCTGTATCTGCTGTTGTGTTGCCATTTGAGCGAAAAATATATGCACAAATCTTGAAATATTCGCAGATGGATCTGTGTTGTTGCGAGAAGCTTCCTTTCAGCAAATTTTGTAAATGTTGTTTCTAGCATCATGTTATAGAATTCAAGCAGAGAAAGCTCAGTTGTAAGAGCTCTTAAATGCTGATTGAATGGTTTTTATAATTTCACAAAAAGCATTGAGGACAAGATTGCTTACCTAGCATTATTTGCTTTCCTTCTGCATGAAGTTTCAAATTACAACAATGCTCCTTAACTTCACCACATCAACAACCCTAATCCGCAACATTCTCCTCCAACCCCCGTGCCCCAAATCAAGTTGATTATTTTTCATGAGCACACTTAAATAATTATATTTGCAAGAACGAAAAAAAAGCGCTAGCGTAAGATAACAACCAACCCCGACAGACAGTTCCACCAGATCCTTTTCGTGTTGTCAGAACTTAAGACAATCGAGCTGAATTGTTCCGACGGGTATGCTCTAGTAATTAAAAGAAAACATTTTAAAAGACGTACTCGGAACGCTTTCACCACCCCTAAGCTCCTTTTCTTATGAGCATTAGCCCGAAGTCATATTCTTAGTTAGTGTCTTGTGTTTTTCAGTCTGACACTTGAACCGACCTTAAATGAGGTGGATGGCAGAAGGATGTCGTCTAGTTGTATTGTAGCCAAGAAATAGCACAACGACGGGTAAATGCTGTCCGTTTAAATTTGAAGAGTGTTTGATTTGTTGCTGTAATTATTCTGGGTTTGTTTAGTGTTCTAATTAGAGGCGATTATTTGAAATCATATTTTTGAAGTCAAAAATTTCAAAAGGACTAGTCAGTGTGAAAATTTTAGTGTCTTTCAATTTACATTTCTTGTTACTCAGGTGTAACACGAAATACATTCAAACTATAAATTCAGAATAGAATGAATTCAAAAAGGTTTAAAAATTCTTTTTGTGAACTTATAATCAACAAGGGCAAGGTGCTAAACCGTGACATTCTTCACTGCATTATCAAGATAAATAAATAGAGCTTGAGTCTAATAAATTTGGTAAAAAATCTAATATCATATTTAAGATGTTCCAAGTATTTGTTTTTTTTTAAATCGTTAATTGGTGGGAAAATAAATCATTTGACTTGCTGATCAAAATGTACATGAAAGTTTTACTATTTTAAACACTATATACATTCTATCCATAGACATTTTGACAGGACAACCGATTCATACTTCAAAAAAATATTCAATTTAGAAAATTGAACGTTTACTTCATGTATGGAAGAATAAACTCAAAAGTGGGTGAGTAGTAAGTGACGTACCTTCGAACCGGGTTTTGTATGGGTGGGAACCACTTTTTCAATCACATCCAATCAGTGGAGGTTGGGTCTTGGCGTACGTGACTACAAGGAGTTTAGATGGGGAATCAGTGCCATTTTGAGTCTGGGGTACGGTCGCGTGGTGGCGTTGATTTGTTGTTTGTAAGAGGGATGTTGCGGTTGGTTGGTTGGGGTTGTCAGGTGGTATGCGGTGATTTGTGTTGGTAGAAGGGTGTAGAGGTTTGTTCAGGTGTGTGGCGGTGATTTGTGTTGTGTTGTGAGGGGTTGCTGAGCGTGGTTGGTAGAAGGGTGTAAAGGTTTGTTCAGGTGTGTCGCGGTGATTTGTGTTGTGTTGTGAGGGGTTGCTGAGCGTTCTTTGTAGAAGGGTGTAGAGGTTTGTTCAGATGTGTCGCGGTGATTTGTGTTGTTAGATTTGCATGGCGAACAGATGTGTGCATGTAATGACTAGGTTTTGATCATTGACAATCCTATTCGAGTAGGAATAGGATCAAATAGGATTGTCCATGATCAAAATAATATATTAATGTTAATTCAATTAGAACTGCAGATGCGTTTTCAAATAATACTTATTCCAGTTTTGTTCGTTTATTTTATCGGAATAAATTTCTTAAATTTTTTTTTTCAAATCGCTCATCCTGGAAATTTTTATCAATCAATCAAGTTTTGAATCTGGTTTTTTATGTATCTGAAAATTATTTAGTTTTAATGTCATGTATACAACCTTTTCATTTTTTGCCAAGTGTTTCTCGTGGCCTCATAAATGAGCCGCTACCATTTTTTATCTTTCTGTATTAAATACAATTTGAGGGTCGTCATGAACGTTAAATGCTACTTATTTCCTGTTTTCGCGAAAGATGATTAGAATATTTGTATAGTGCGGACAGAAGCTTTTCAATCTGGACCGGATTCGCATAAGGAGCCAAGCAGACTCTTTTTTCTAATCAAATAAGATATGGAAAATGTCCTGAAACAAGCTTGTCATGATACTTACGATATGAACTCAATATTTGAAAGCATCAACAAAAGAAGTCTTGAATTATTATACTAAAAAAAATTATGATGTATTGAATTTAATCTTCAACCCAAAATTTTGCAAAAAGCCACTTCATTTATGAAATGGTAGTAAAAAATTGTGAAACAAGTCAAAAATGACAAACAGACATTTAGTGCATGGAATCAATAGACTACTAAGACTAAATAGAACGAGTTTTTCTGAGAAAAACTAGAAAAAAATAGAAAATCATAAAAGAAAATTAATACATAGCCCCCACAATGATTCGAAAACATCTGCCACAAACTATTGCCAATTTCTTATGTGAAAAAAGGAAAGAATGGTAAAGGCCTTTTCCTATCTTCGTATCAATCGTTCACATCCTGATTGATTTTTGTGACAGTATCAAATTCAGAAATCACAAATCAGCAACATGTTGTCTATTCTATTTCAGGATTAAGAAAGTGCTGTGAAAAATTCTGAAATCAAAAATATTCTCATTTTTCAGGGAATAAATAACAAATCCAAATGATATTTTTTTATGTACAAAAATCAACAACTGTTTTCACATCATAAATAACTTTTCCATGGTTTGATTATTTTAATAAACAATAAAAAGAAATATGTTTTCCAAATAGTCTTATTTGTAGTGTAAAAAATTGGTTGATTATGAATGAAAATTTAATCAATAAGAAGTTTTGCCATCCTTGCGTTTTGGTCAATTCTCGTGGAAGACTAGAAATCATATTGTTTCGAGTACTGTTGTGTACGTTGTTTCATGCTCAAACAATTTTTTGTTGAAGTTCTTTAACATCTTAAATTTTCGATTGTTCCTGATCATAAATCGGACGCCTGATAAATTGTTTACGGGGTCCAGGTCTAAACTTAAGCGTGGCTAATTTGAAATTTTGATAAGGAAATCTGCAAGTAACTCTGTTTCGTGTTTTATGGATAGGACCTTTTTGAAACGTTACATTTTTGTTCTCAGCTATTATAGTCAAAAAAAGCGCTTCTATAACATTTCTGGATTTTTTGGCGTTCATTTTCACAATCAAACGTTTGTTAAAAGATTTCGCAAACAGGCAGCTAAATCAAAACACCTCCTGTTTATCCACAAGATCTTTGTGAAATTGTTTTCTTTTCTTACCTTGGACCATGTCATTAATACTCAAAACGATGAGGTCCACCGAAATTAAACTTTTTTTTTCATCACTGAAGATAACTTCACATCACATGCCACTGTGTTGAAAGTGCGTTTCAGCAAATTTTAGAGGTGCGTTCGTGATCGTCTTTTTAATTGTTGGTTTCCTCATGAAAATTTCGCAACATCAAGTTCCCTGATGTAATCATCCTTTTTGTTAAAAGACTGGAATTGCATTCCGAATTGAAATATAAAACGATCTTCAATGAATGCCTTTCAATTTTGGACATTTCACGTAAAACTCCACATCTAATATCGTTCGACAATTTTGGCGGTTTCTTTTTCTCATAATTTTCAATTTCAGATTTTAGAAAATTATATTCCACTCCTTGCGAGTGATCGAAAGCATTTTCAATTTGCTTCTGCCTCATTCCCACATTTTTCGAATCTATTATCCATGGTTTTTTGATGTCTGATAGCTGTTCCCATATTTTTAGATAATAAAAATCACTAAAACAATTTTATATTGTGTTAAACTGGCTACGTTTTTGAGCAGTTTCTTCAACCATGATAAAGTTTAGAAGTTAACATAAATATATATACTTGCGAAGCATAAGTCGACCATCAAAATTAAATAGTAGTTAAATTTGAAAACGTTTTTCTTTAATTGTGACGAATAATTGTAAACCGATTCAGACTGAAACTTCTATCCACCTCCAGATTCATCAGAAGCACAGTGTTACAAAGCGTTTTATACACCTAATACAATTATACATGGCACAATTCTTTGACCCACGTTGGGCGCAATTTAACAGACCTCTCATTACAATCGTTTCTTGGTAGATTTTTAGGAATTCGTCGATAAATCTGATAAATAATACATATTGTTGCCAACGACAACACTAAACCCTAAACAAATCAACGTTCCTGCAAATATGTGGCACCCACCCTCAAACCACAATATGTCCTGCATCGTTGCACATATCACAAAACACACTTACAATTTCAGCCAATTTCTTGTCAAGATGCCGTTCATTTTACATATAGGCATATGTCTGAAGTAACAAATAAGTGACACGAATAAAATCATTCGAGAAGCCATACCTTCGTAATACCTGGCACTCAATGAGGTGGAAGCGGAATTGCAAAGCCGCAAAGTTCATTCAATCGCACACATATCAGACCATGTCTCCACACTGTAACATGTAACATACTCTCTTTGTTCCTTGCGAAGCACCAATAACCGTACAGAAAAAAATCTGTAACGAACAGTTGAGATTGATTACCGGAATTACAGTTGCTTTTCGATTTAATTACATCATATATGGATGACAATGATCTTTATTTAATGAGAAGGAAATATCAATTACAAATCATAATCAAGCATGCATGTGGTATTGAAGGAAGATGTTTAGCAATTAATTGATTGATGGCATATATACGTATTAATATGGACGGTTGGAATTCAATTTAATCAAAGTAATGTTAGATGCATGGGAAACTTAATTATGGTGGAATCTGAAATCGGATAGACACTTGTATGCTGGGATACTTATTGACGTAGAAGAAGCAGAAATCTTCAGATTTTTATAATAATGGAACTATCATCAAAAAATGCATAAATATGTGACCTGTTGGCGAGTTTTTAGATTCGTAGGAGGATTTTATGGAAGGCTACATTAGATCTATATATTCTCAAATTAAAAAACACAGAAAATATGTTAATCTCCTAAAAAATTCTAAAGATAAAGCCACTCAACGAAGAATGAATCGGTTGATGCTACTAATCAAGTGATATTTGCATCGCACATAGACAAAACCTTAAAGAAATTTTCAACGGAAAAATGTGCTTCAACATAATTTCCTTTAAAATTCTATGAACATTAAAAATAAGCAATTTTTGCATAAATATGCTTTTGAAGATTTTTTTTACAATTTTTCATTCATAGAATGTCACATAATTTACTTGGTAGTTACGCTCTCATAATTTATGGATTATCTTGCTGTTTAAGGTAGATAATGAATTTTTCCGCCAAATGTTTCTTCCATTTGCTGAAAAAGAGTAGCAATTTAATGAAAATACTAGAAAACAATTATTAGTTTTCCAATTCACAACACTTTGCAGGTGCAAATTGATTCGTTTTCAGTGTTACATACGAGCTCACAGTCAAAATCACCAAATTTCTGGCTCTAATAAACGTTTTTAAAATCTTGTGATCTCCATCTGAATAGAGCATCACGATGCCTTTTTCTATCTTCGTATCAATCGTTCTGATCCTGATCGATTTTGTGAAATAAATACCACCTAATGCAAATAAAATGGGTGACTGGGTAACATGTAACCATACTTGAAGTACTTTGACCCTTTTGCAGCTGAACCACTGAAGTAAGGTTAAGTAAAGACGCTGGATCTATTTAAATTTTAGTGTTTTATTTTCCTATTCATAGATGGAGGGGCCTAACTTTTGCACATTATGCAAAATAACACGCAGAAGGCTAGGAAGCGAAATGCATGAATGACGAGCCCAACTGAAGATGCAGGGTCCAGAATGAATGTACGATCATTTCAAAGATTAATTTATTTGCATGTGTGCATCTGATTTTCGCCGTGCGTTAAATTTAAAAAAAAACTAAGCCATATTCACTTGCAGAATAGCTTTGTATTGTTGAAAAACAGTTGGAGTAGCCGCTAATATAGACTAATGAAAATGAACCGTGATTTTATTTATGCTCATCTGAGCCTGCCAGCAAGCTCCACCTTTTCAGTCTTTTGGAAAGACTAAATGGTACGTCACCAAACGATCCTGTTCAGACTGTTTTCAGAGCCTTTAAAATTTAAATTACCGAAAATTCAAAGCCTCTAACCAAATTTCGTTACAATTAGTCAATTTTCAATTTTATAAAACCTAAGGCTTTAGTTGCTTTCTTCATTGATTTAACATGTTTACTGTGTAGACTTGGTTCAATATATTTTTGAGATAGACAAAGCTACTTCGTTCTTCAAAATTTATATCAAAAACACCAAAAATATCTTGAATACACATCGGAAATGGATATTTTCAACTACCCAGTATATGGAAAGTTCTTGTAATCGCCTCGAAAATCGAAATTGAAATTTTCAACATTTCTTTCCGTTTTGAGGTCTATTGAGTATATATAAAGTGTTTTTAGAAAGGAAGATGTATGTGTGTGTAAGAACGTACGTACGTACGTCTGTACGTTCGTGGACAGTTTTTTCTACGAGCATAACTCACGTAAACAAAGTCGTATCGTCTTCGTTAAGGTGTCAATCGAAGCGTCTTTGTAATTTTAAGAGCTGATTAGTTTGGGATACTTCTTACACTTGGTGGTTTGTTGTTTTGCCTCTTTGAAGGTCATTCCTGTCATGCGTTATATCTCGCGAACCAAACATACGATTTGCATGATTAAATAGTCAATCGATGTGCATTAACATTTCTGTAAACCTAACAAATTTTGAAAAAAATCGTTGGAGCCGTTTTTAATTTTTTTTTAAAAAAAAGTGCAAAAAATTGGGTTTTTCCAAAAACAATAAATTTTTCACCTTATTTTCAAGTCCAAGTAATCAATGTTTATAAAATTTATATACTCCAACCAGTTCGTTTAAAAATAATATCAAAAAAAATTTCTCATGATAACAAAAAAAATCAAATAAAAAATTAAAAATCATTAACAGTCATCATGATCTTCAAGGTCATTTCTGTCATGCGTTATATCTCGCGAACCAAACGTACGATTTGCATTGTTTAGGTGTCAATGAACGCGTATTAGCATTTTTGTGAATCTGTTGAGTTTTTAAAAAATCGTTGCAGCCGTTTTTCAATTTAAGAAAAAAATGCAAAAAATTAGGTTTTTTTATAAATAATAATTTTTTAACCTTATTTACGAAAGACAGTATTCAATTTTTATAAAATTTATATATTTCAGGTAGTGTTTGTAAAAACAACATGCAAACTTTTCCTCATGATTACGTAAAAAATTAAAAAAAAAATAAAAAATCATTAAAAGGCATCATGATTTTCAAGGTCATTTTCATCATTCACTATATCTCACGAACCAGATATAATATTTGCATCATTTTGGTGTCAGTTGACGTGTATTAACATCTTTGTGAAGTTTTCAACATTATAAAAATTCGTTTCAGCCGTTTTTTTAATTTAATAGAAGAAAGTGCGAAAAATTATGGTTTTTTTCATAAAAAATATTTTTTTAACTTGATTTGCACAGCACAGTGATACCAGTTTATAAAATTTATACGTTCTTATCATCTTTTGAAGAGAAACAAGCAAAATTTTCTTCCACGATTATGAAAAAATCTAAATTAAAAATAAAAAATTATTCAAATTACCATTTAAAGAGGGTTCATACGAATGATATTACTTTATACCTTTTATTCTAAAAAAATTGTTGTAAATTCAACCAAAGTTTTAAAATATTTGCATAATTTGAGCAGATTTTTAATAGTTTTTATAGTCTTTTAATTAAAAAAAACTGCATAAATTTTGAAAACCAACAAAATTTCAATCAAATTTGTATTTGCGGTATCAACACTTTGAATGATAAAATGTTTTGTAGTCAATACTTTGGAAGATCATATGCTTTGAAAAGCTTTCATCGAATAAAAAATTGTATAGGGAGCGTGGTTTCGGGATAACGAATGGCTTCCTCTTCAGGTGCTGTCATATGCCATTCGTTATCAGACAACACGACCACGACTAACCAACAAAAGCACACTAGTGGGCAATTTGTCTCGACTAGAAACGGAGGTTCAAATCCAAGAATAAGAATCATTTTAAAAAATTGTAGTTTTTAGTAGATTCATTTTTTAATAATCGTAAGATTTCAATAACAATCATCATTTGTAATACATTTTACTTTTTACATGCAATTGAACCTATTTTTGACTGCATACACAAAATTTTTCAAGTCCAAAAAGGCCCCCACCGATTGATCCGCGTGAATATTAAATC
This sequence comes from Oxycera nigricornis, assembly GCA_963942545.1. Classification (NCBI taxonomy): domain Eukaryota; kingdom Metazoa; phylum Arthropoda; class Insecta; order Diptera; family Stratiomyidae; genus Oxycera; species Oxycera nigricornis. The sequence goes on from OZ012661.1 coordinate 101,181,702, forward strand.
TGTCCTCATCGACCAAAAACCTTACGTAATCAATGAACCCTCCCGTAGACGATATGATTCATATTAACTCATTCCTGTTACTGCTGTGAAAACCTCTCATTGTTATTACTTAAAGTAGTATTATTTTCAAAATTATTATTGTGTTTAATGTTGTTGATGTTTATGTAGATATTACTGGGATGTTGACCGTGTGGACCTCAAGGGTCGCACCTCACGGCTTGTTTTAAATTTTCGTCCATAACGACTATAATAAGTAGTTTTCATGTTTTTCAAAAAAAATTCTGGCTTGGAAAAGTATATCATATAACTCTCAAAATAGTTATGCGCCTTAAATAACTTAGCAAAAACATAAATATGAGTTGAAATACATCTGTATAACCTATCATGCTGGCGATATTTTGAAATTGTGAATAACTATAATCTGCTTAGGATGTTAAATAAAAAATCTCCAATTTAGGCACGAAAATTTTACTGAATTTAAAATTTTGGTTGAAATTTTCACAAGCCTATGCAATTTCTAGAATAGTTTAGGATCTACTATAATGCTAAGCTACGTATAAATATATAATTGAAGGATGCACCAACTATGACTTTTGTGGTAGACTGCAGCAAAAACAATATTTGCAAGTGAATCAAAGGTACAAAGACAAGAATAAATATCACGAATGTCCTTGTTATGCAGATGCCAAGATTCGATTGGTTGCTAGTAGACGGGGAAAATAGCAATGTCAGGAGCACCTTACCATGTGTTAATGATGGAGTATCAACCAATGGGGATATTGTAAAAAGCTTACAGCTGTGTCCACAAATTCACTGGAAAATCTACGAAATCTATAAACCAAAAACGAACAACTCTTAAAACACAATCAATGGGCATTTTTCAAATATATAATTCAATTGGCCTCAAAATTGATCAGAATTGAACTATTTCAAATATTTTCAATGTGTATTTAATAGACATCACATTTAAAATTCTCAACCCGACTGTTGAACCCAGCATATGAGATATTTTGATAATAATTGGAATCCAACTAGGTCTCCAGGAGTACAAGAGAAAGCTGTATGAAAATATTGTGCAGTGCATAACAATAAGGGGAGAGAAAAATCATACAATACTTTTAATTATTATTTTGGCACATGTTGCTTCAAATCCGAAATTTTGTCTTTTAAATGTTTCATCCTAAAAGACAAAGATGAAAAACTTTTGAAACGAAATTTGAGTTCCTTAAAAACCAAAACCAGTTGGAAGTCCTAAATAATGAAGAAAAAAACCAACTTATCTGAGAATTACACTCTATACAGGATCTCACGATAAATATTTCGTATCGATTCGATACCATCCACATTTTTTGGAAGCTTCCACTCACTATTCACTATCAACCATACTTCATCTGACATGATAGTTAAAGTACGTGATATATCTAAAGCTTCATGCACATATCGCAAACTTTCATTAAAAAAAAAAGTTTTACATAAATGAAAGCCTGTTCAGTTCAGCGCCATTCAACATTTATTTCCGTTCGAAAAGTTACTTTGAGAATGTGCAATTTCGTGGCTTAATTTTTGCGGTGAGCGCACTATCCACGAAAACTGTTTGCCTGATTCGGTGCTTCGTTACAGCCATACAGGACGTGAGCTCAAGAGTGTCGATGCATCCTAGCTTTTACCCGTTGCCATCGCTGAACGCATCTATTTTTCAGATACGAACAACATTCCTACTGATTGTGAATGCACAGAAAGACAGCAAGGACTTTTATTGCAAAACTATGTGGAGGTAGATTCCGTCGTTACTCGACGGGCGGAAGCAGGTTATAATGAAGGGATTACCATCATATTCATTCAGTGTTTTAGTGGTTGAATATGCTATCTCGGCACATCTTCACTTGTGAGCTAAACATCCGGGAGCATCTCGCGTTTGTCGTGCATTTTTTAAACATCTACTAGGATTCGCTGCAATTATCTCAGGACCTGATCAAGTTCTATTAATGCTCAACTTGGATACGTGCTCGACAACCCTCACTCGTCCAAGCATCAATGGTCAGGACGTTTCCTGCAATATTTGATGAGTTTTTGGCTTTAGCCAGCATCGCGATACCATTTCCAGGGATTCCAGTTATCTAGATATGTTGTGCATGCTCAGATACGAGGACTATGCTCGGTACGTAGCGCAAATGAGCATTGCATACTGCAAATTGTAGTATCACATGGTAATGGGTAGTTTTCAGGATTCAGTCGAATTGCACTTTTATGGGGAAAATTAAATTGTCCTGCGACATGGAAAACGTCATGATGCTACTTAGTAAAAAGCAGGGAGAACTAGACACTAGCTATGATGCTTTGGATTTCAAGTTAAATAGGATATTTGTGAGAATGCCATTTGATGGTACATGTATGATGTTAGTTGGAAACGTGATATGATTTTCTTGTGTATGATTAGACATCAAACGGAACGTGAGCATATTTTAGGAGTGGAGAAAATTATAATAAGAATAAATATGAAACTGTTGATAATCAAAGACATAAAGACGTTGCAAAACTTTGATTTTCTCGAATCAATTATAATATTGTGTCTTTATTATAGTTTAGATCAAATGATCAGTTGTTTAGTCAAAATTCTAATAGTGATTCAAGTTGGGACTAAATATTTAGAAGGATTTTTTAATAGATTCAGCAAATCATCTTTCAGAAAAATGATTGTATTGGCAAAAAATCGTCGTATCTCTGTGGCTCCAGTCGTCAAGTTTGTGAATCTTTTTTAACCATTATTCTAAGGAGTTATCATAGTCTAGACGATAAATTAACTCATCAAAAACAATTGCCCAGAAGTGTTTTATGGTCCATTTTCTTCTAAAAAATTTAGCAAATTACCATTAAGTTCCTAACTCACTATCAATTACCTAATCAATTTCATCCTTGCAAAAATAATTCCAATCATGCATTCATTCCGCACACGTATTTGATAGATTATTCTAAAATGAAACTTTCCAAATTGCCTCCTGAACAACTTTATTCCTTGAACATAAATAAATTCTGAGGAAAACCAGTTCGGACTATTAAATATCTCCACAAACATATCTTTGGAAGCAATCAACAACATAAACATTGCATGTTTGGGCTCTTCGTTTGCTTGAACTCTGTAAGCCGAGCAAAGCCCAAGATTAAGTGCTGTTGCTTCTTAGTTCTTATGTTGTCCTGTGCTGTAGCGTTCTTAGATCTTTCACTCTTCGTACGCTAGCATCTAAACACGATGCATTTAATGCAGGTTGAAAAGATACAGCCGGCTGATGCTGCTAACTACAACGATTTCGGGCTGGTGTTCTTGTTGTTGGCGGTGTCGTCGTCAGGCTAGTTGCTAATGTTTGCATCTTGTTTTCTAGAGCATAAACTTGTACGAATACAGAATAATATATAGCGTCGTGGATAATATTGTGCTTTTGGCTAGATGAATTATTTTAATTTGAAAAGTTCTAGAAATGGGTTAGTCAAAATTGAACCTCGAATCATATGAAAAAAAACGTTTGTGATTTTGTTACCATTCTGGAGCTGCATAGGAACGGAGGTAAAATTTAACTATCTTAGTGAAATTACTTTAAAAATATAGTAGTAGCAATGATCAGAAAAAATTTGAACGCTACAAATAAAACTAATCATTTATCTAACTTAGATGAGATATGCTTAAATGAAGCAAAATGTGATCAGTGAGCAATGCCGAGTAATTGCAGGACATTTTATTTGCGTCTGGAAAACTAATGAAGAACTAAATTTTTTATTCAACTCCTCAGAAATTCAAAAGAACGAATTCAAAACCATTCAAAGTGGACTTTCATTTTCACACTTTTTCACGAAAAAAAATATCTGAAAGGGTTACTTACTTCCACAAAATTTTCAATTGATGAGGTACAAAAGTCCCTGAAAAAATGTCAGATTCATACCAAACGACCTTTACGGCAAAATGAAAATTCCTAAAAGAATATCTTTCAAATGGACATTCAATCAGGATCATTGAATAGTTATTTTCAGATTATTTATAAAAAAATAAAAGAAACATGTTTAACGAAGCTCATAAGCCCATCCAACAAACCATCAAACATCAAGGTAACTAAAAACCTCTTTCCGTATTATTTATATCTTCAAAAGTATTTGAGTACAATTAATACAGTTTAAAATAAATAAATCAGCTCTCAATCCTTTTTCTGAAATAAATACTTTGCTCGTTTTGAATACTGGGACCTAAATATGTATCTGTGACACAAAAACTTGTTGAAGCCACTTATTATGTTATTCATATTCAGTGAGCTTGAAGTATTACAAAAATTGACTTCCTTCATTGCAAGACCAAATATAGCGTCTCAAACTTATTAAATGAACTCGTATTGACGAGTTCGCACGCTAGTGTTGATAAAAGGAATAAAAACAAAAATACGATGGCTAAACGACTTTTATCCAACTGTCACAATATCAGTGCGGACGTGCTGCAGACGAACAGACAAAAATTTTCAGTTCGATTCCCAATAGCTGCACCTTCACACAACAAATGATTTTCAAACAGAGTTAAGATGCCTTCTAAGTGTGAATCTTTTCAAACACCATTGGTCAGAAAAACATTCCAATGTTAAAGTTAAGGAAAAAATACGAAAAACAAATTAGCGTTCAATATTTTCAATAGTGGCGAATAGTTGAAAACTTGCAAAATCAGGCACACAGGCTACTATATTTACTGTACAAAAGGTTCAAAAAACAAATTTCAAAAAATTTCGACGATTTCTCTTGCATTTTTTTTTAATTATTAACTAGTTTGGCGCGGCGTGCATTATTTCAAAACTCACCGAAAATTTCACTTTCTGGGTCTTCATAAATCTCTACAATAAATGCCCAATGATTTTCTTGCACATATTACTAGTCCAGTGTCTGCAGTCGAACACAACCGAAGTGGGTTTCAGAGGAGCTCAAGTCCACGAAGCCTTACCAGGGGTCAATCTGGTACCACGGGGACTGGGGCCCAGGGAGGTTGTATACCTCCCTCCGGTTGCGATGAGGACTCCCTATAAGGGGGTGCGAACGTGGTGGCTGTGGTTAAGACCCATATGCTGGTAGAACCTCCCTTGATGCGCCTTGAAGTTTTCATGCTTCCGAGCACGGGGAATTTTGCAGCATTATTGGGGGCTCGGCGTGGAGTTACGAGGTAACCCGGTGCCGTGACCGAGAGATCGGCAGAGGATTAGGTGGGCCTCGCTTCCACCAGTAAGGTCACTGAGCCTGCACTCAATAGACAAACTGGTACTCCCAAGTTGGAGGGCGTTGGCAGCCGCATGGTAGCTGCCCGTTGTCCGACAGCGGACCGTGGAGTTAGGCTCACTGGGCAAGTCTCCACGTTAAGCACTCACGACATTCTGTACATATTACTAAATCCACTCTCCTTCTGAGAACTGTCCCAAGCCAGTGTAAAAGAGGAAGGATGCTGACCGATGTTCAGAACAACATCCTTACAACAGGATGCTGAGGTAAAGGTGTAAAGAATAATAGGGTGGCATACTGATAAATGATAATAAGCCCTAAAATACGGCGATCAATCTGGGGCTCAATTGAAGAGGTTGTGTCAGTGCTTCCTCGAAACCTTACCAGAGATATACTGGTACCAAGGAATCCGGGGCTCCAGGAACTCGAAGAGGAACCTGTGGCGGCTGTGATTGTACATCCATTAGCGGGTACTTTCATGTTAATACAGTTTGGGACCGGATTAATTCGGCAACCCTTCTGTTTTGTGGTGCATTGGCGTGCTGTTACGTTTACGACAGGGGTACCGTTACCCAAAAAGCGGCATGGATGCTGATAGGTCCAAATCCTCACCAAGAATCATGAAGAAGTCCAGACAAGTTTTGGATGAGATCTGAAACCTGTACTCGGAAAAGCAGTACTCATACTTAGTTATGGGCAACTGAGTAGTACGTTTATGGGGACGTTGGTGCGAACTAACTTCGAAACCCCGTCTTAAGAGGCCCGTGTTTTAATGATTCAATTCGGGGAAAGTACGTTAAATCAGGACTTAATCTGTACATATTACTGTTCTCGCAGCTTAAGAGGAGGGGAGCAAAAAAAGGATGGACCATAATTTCTCTCCCTTTTGTGCGAAATTGAAATTCCAACAATTTTGCACAAAAGAGAGGGGTGAGTTTTAGGTTTATCGAGCAGGTTTTATCAATTAAAACGAAAATCAATTTTTTTCGACCACTATAATTTTGTGGCAAGCGATTGCACAGGGCATCTCACATAGTCAATGAACTATAAAATAATGAATTGAATTCTTCTTAATTTAAAATATATCAGAAAACTATGCATATCAACGCAACGTAAATGAAGTCCAGTAAAAAGTCCTTTTTACGCTTTTTATGTGGCGAATACTTTCAATGGATAGTATTTACTTCTTGTAGCGGTAAAATCATGATACAACTGCTTCAAGATTCACAACAGATAAAATGATCGAATGATTGAAGCGCAAGATATACCTAACAAAAAAGAGGTAAGATACGCAAAAACGTACCAAAATGAAAACATATAAATTGAAGCAGACATCTTGAGATTTTCATAATAATGAGACTATCATGAAAATATGCATTAATTTGTGACCTGTTTGCGAGACTTTGAATTTGCAGTAGAATTTTATAGAAGGCTTCATCAGATCTATGTGTTTTCAAACTGAAGACACAGAAAATATGTTAATCTTCTAAAGAATCCTAGAGTTAATGCCACTCAAAAAATAATGAATCGGTAAATAAGATCAAGTTGACTGGAATTTTTGTCATTAACATTATATCAATATTATTTTGACTCTATCTTCATGTCAATGAATATATCTTCAATATCAATTAAAATATATCTTCAAATCAAAATTCACATAAAACTATCCATAAATTCAACAATTTTAAATTAAATCGACTAGAAATTCACTAATTTAAAATCGAGTTGATTCCAAACGATATTGTCACTATATTTCGAGAGAGAGAAAAGGAGTACCTCCTCCAACATGATCTGGATTGTAAAATGCCCTTGACGTTGCACTCGATGCAAGAGCAATCAACAGTTTCTTCGAAGTGAACGGAATGATAAAAGAATCCAATCTGGAAGGATGTACGTGACAATGCATTTCGTGATGTTCGTTTCGTCTAGTCAAAAGTACAAAACACTCAAGTATCCATTTGATATGAAACCAGCAACAGGACAGAACAACAAGCACGTACACTGACCGTACTTGTAAATGGGAATCAAATGTTTTGTAGTCACAACAAGACATGTTGAAATGCTGGTGTAAATGGAAAAGTGATGAAAATGCTTTTATGAAAATGATTGGCTAATTGCAAGAAATTGATTTTTGATTTAGCTGTGGTTATTGTTTAGGAGAACTTCCGCGTTTCAATTTTCATATGGTTTATTATACTTAAACGGGGCTTGTTTTCTTCCCACAGGATTAAACTCAAAATAACCTCTTCTTGGGAAAATTAAGCCGTTTGTTGAGATTATCATCCTTACTGAATGTAACACAATGATTTTCAGATTGATATTATTATTTCTTCATAACAGCACAGTGAAACTTAAACGAACTTCTTCAACTTCAAAAATACAACTCTTTTACACATTCGTTTCAAATAAATTCACTCTTGGATGCGAACAAATCTAAGAAACATACTTGCACTCACACCCATTCTGATAGCAACACCTTCAGGCCAATTTCACATGTTAACTCTTCTGGTTTTGTTCGGAATTCTTGACGTGTGCCAAACGTAACGTGAAAATCTGCAAGAACTTATGGCTTTTGAGTTACTCAAGCGATTTTATACGGTATCCTCACACATATTTCCCTCAGGAAACAAAGGGTGTAACATAAAACGACCCGCACATTTCAAATGTTTCCATGGGCTCGTGAACATGTATGAAACATGTTACTATATAAAGCAGATATGATTTCATATACAAGCTTACCCATATACAATATGTATTCAAAATAAAGCATATACAAGCTTAAAATTTGCACCTTGCCAAGACTGACTGTACTGTTGCTATTGTAACAATTCCTGTTATTTGTGAAGAAAACGAAAGGACGCAAAAAGAATATAACATCATCATGGCAAGTTTCTGAACGCTCTTCACTTCCATTTCAGTTTCCAGTTGAAGTTTTTTCGAAAATTTTCATCAATCCAACCATCCGAATTCGTTCTCACCTACATTTGATACAAACACCATCGCATGATATCGTTGGCATACATTTTCATCCCTAAGCAGTTGGAAATTTCAAAGAGTAACACATTCGCGCTTAATTAAATTTTCACGGGGAAAATTTCAAGTGAAATCTCCAACACTCATACTTGCGATATGCAAGCAAAAATGTGTAGAGCTCATGCTGGGGTCTTTTTGATTTAAAACACCTACGGCATAACAGCGATTCGTTCTTGATTCTCATAGGGGATGGATAGGATGATGATGGCAAGGGTAGTAGACATGAGTTTTGAATTCCTCGAACCATCGTGATTTTCACTGTTCTTTGATACTAGAACTGTGTTCTTGCTGATTCTTGGATCTGGTTGTCGAACTTTTCGCCTGGTGGAATTTTGAAAACATAAAAAAATTCTAAGTTTTTGAAAACGAAAAGATGAGAGAGTGAGGTTGGAATGGAGTTGTCGTTGAAATTGCCAGGGAGTAATTATATGCAAAGTGACTGATCAGCTGTATTAATTTAAAACTTGAGAATGTTTGACTTTGTACCTTCAATGATAACTTTTAAAAAATTTAATTGTATGTCCATTCCTTTTCTTCTTTATAGGAGAAGAGAAAAAACTTTACGATTCCAAAAAAATGGAATCATGAAATTTAAACAAGCCGCGAGGTGCGACCCTTGAGGTCCACACGGTCAACTTCCCAGTAATATCTACATAAACATCAACAACATTGAACAAAATAATAATTTTGAAAATAATACTACTTTAAGTAATAACAATGAGAGGTATTCATAGCAATAACAGGAATGAGTTAATATGAATCATATCGTCTACGGGAGGGTCCATTGATTACGTAAGGTTTTTGGTCGATGAGGACAGATTGAATATTCTCGCGGATCAATCGGTGGGGTCCTTTTTGGTCTTGAAAAATTTTGTATATGCAGTCGAAAATAGGTTCAATTGCATGTAAAAAGTAAAATGTATTACAAATGATGATGGTTATTGAAATCTTACGATTACTAAAGAATGAATCTACTAAAAACTACAATTTTTTATTCCGGGAAAGCTTTTCAAAGCACATGATCTTGCAAAGTATTGAATACAAAACATTTTACCATTCAAAGCGTTGATACCGTAAATTCAAATTTGATTGAAATTTTGTTGGTTTTCAAAATTTAAGCAGTTTTTTAATTAAAAGAATATAAAAACTATTAAAAATCTGCTCAAATTATGCAAATATTTCAAAACTTTGATTGGATTTACAACATTTTTTTAGAATAAAAGATATGAAGTGCTATCATTCGTATCACCCCTCTTTACATGGTAACTTTGAATGATTTTTTATTTTTAATTCAGTTTTTTTCATAATCATGGAAGAAAATTTTGCTGGTTTCTCTTTAAAAACTGATAAAAATGTATAAATTTTATAAACTGGTATCACTGTGCTGTGCAAATCAAGTTAAAAAAGTATTTTTTTGTGAAAAAACCATAATTTTTCGCATTTTCTTCGATTAAATTAAAAAAAACCGCTGAAACGAATTTTTATAATGTTAAAAACTTCACAAAGATGTTAATACACATCAGCTGACAGACACCATAATGATGCAATAATTATATCTGGTTCGTGAGATATAGTGAATGATAAAAATGACCTTGAAAATCATGATGAATTTTAAGGATTTTTTATTTTTAATTTAATTTTTTACATAATCATGAGAAAAAGTTTTGATTGTGTTTCTATAAACATTGTTTGGAGTGGAGCATGACAGAAATGACCTTGAAGATCATGATGACTGTTAATGATTTTTTATTTTTTATTTAATTTTTTTTGTGATCATGAGAAAAAAATTTGATGACATTTTTATGAAAACTGTTTGGAGTATATAAATTATATAAACATTGATTACTTTGACTTGAAAATAAGGTTAAAAATTTTATTGTTTTTGAAAAAAATCGTAATTTTTTGGACTTTTTTTTTAAAAATTAAAAAATGGCTCCAAGATTTTTTTTTAAAAACTTGATATATTCACGCAAACGTCAATACGCGTCGATTGACACTTTGCTCAAAAAAATCGTACGTTTGGTTCACGAGATATAACGCATGACAGAAATGACCTTCAAACGGGCAAAACAGCAACCCCCCCCCCCCCCCCGACCGAAGTTACCCAAAAACTAATCAGCTCTTAAGATTGCAAAGACGCTTTGATTGACACCTCAACGAAGACGATACGACTTTGTTTACGTGAGTTATGCTCGTAGAAAAAAGTGTCCACGAACGAACAGACGTACGTACGTACACACACATACATCTCCCTTTCTAAAAACACTTTATATATACTCTATAGACCTCAAAACGTAAAGAAATGTTGAAAATTTCAATTTCGATTTTCGAGGCGATTACAAGAACTTCCCATATACTGGGAAGTTAAAAATAATTCAACTTTAAAGCTGCATCTCACCCTTCGCAGGTTATAAAAAGAGTCAGAGTTTATAAAAGAACTCAGCTTTTGTTTCCACTCTCAAGATATACAAAATAAAAACACTTTCAATCGTATCAAATCTGAGAATGTAACTTATTGTGCAGAGAATTGATATTCTAAAAACTTAATTTAAATAGATTATTTTAAATTCCAGGAAAAAAAGAGGCAAAAAACAAAAACTTAGCTCGAAATGTTGGACTTGGAAGAGGAAGAAACGATCAAGCATTTTCTGCCGCACTTTGTAATAGAAGATTGAAGGTTTTACACTCTTTCTTCATGAAATGCTATTGAAAAATAGCTAACATAAATATTAATAGCATAATCAGCTATACGAGATTCCAAATGATTCTAATCATCCAAAAACTATGTTTTTAGTGTCGTCCTTACTAACGAGGCATCACAATGGGCCTAAGGAGGCTTTAGTGTGCCAGTTATGAAAAATAGGGTTGCTACTTAAACTTACTTACCTACCTACTCATTTACCTACCAAAAATGTTGACAAGCATGTCAACGGATAAAAGCGTGAAAACTGAACCACAACGTACCGTTGAAAAATTAGGAAATTCATTGTAAAAATTGATTGCTCTGAAAAATTTTCAGTTTTCGAAAACAATATCCAGAGTTTTCTAGTTATAAAATTACGAAGATTTCATTTTTAATAATGAATTTTAGTATTAAAAAGTTTTCATTGGAATTATACAGATTTTTTTTTGATACTTTCTTGATCCTTTTTGTCGTTTTTCGTACTTTTTTTTGCAGAAAATTAATTTTAAATGTTACAAATTTAACTTTTTGAGCATAATCTTTCGAAAAACTTTATATAAAAATATAAACAAATACTAGTAAATAAATAGTTAAATAAATATATATGCAAATGTATATATATATATATATATATATATATATATATATATATATATATATATATATATATATATATGGGTGTGCGCGTGTGTGTGTGTATGTATATATATACATATAAATATGTGTGTGTGTGTGTAACTTTTCTGCTCTTTTATTGAACTATGCATCATTGGTAAATATTTGGTCGATTTGATTTATTTTTATTTATTTTTGAAAATACATGAAATACTAACCGAAATTTTTTTACTACGCGAAAAAATGAGTACAGTTTTCATTGAGCAATAAAAAAAATATGAAGGAAGTATAAGTACACCGATTTTTTTTTAAATTTTTCAGAAATAAAGTTTATTGTCCTTTGAACAAGCTCCTTTTTTGCTGTAATTGTTTTAAAATAAATTCCAGAGTTAGAGTTGGTGGAAAATAAACATTTACATGAACAAATTTGTACTGTTGCTTATTTTTTTTATTTTATGTATAATAATAAGTATTTACGCTACCTTTTGAATAATTTTCATGGAAAATTTCAATAAAAATACTAATTCTGCAACTTATCAGTTCAATTTTTGACTGGTCTCTTTCACTTGCGGTGACCATCAGTAATCCTTAGTGGTTTATCGAAAATAAATGGAACAAACTTATAGAATTCATAGTTTAACTAATGCTAATTCGAAGCTTTCATTCATTAGCAAAACTGAAATAAAGATATTTTGCGTTTATATGTATTATAAAATATTTTTTTTGACTTACACAGTTGAATCAAATCCCTTTCAAAACATCTCGAAAAATATCCAATCTTTCATTTCTTTTCACACTACATAGCAGTTTTATAATCAAATCTCATTTTGTAATGAAATCTATAAATTTATGATTATTACAAGGCGATAAACCTTCTGACTATCCCTATTTGTCATCTAAAAGATTCTTTGCAAATGTGTAAGCACTCCTTAATGGGTATCCTTATCACAGAACCAATTTTATAGCAAACATAAAGCGTCACTTTTTTATGTTCTAAATATCAATTCATCTGGTTTGTAACACTTTGGATCTATTTTTTTTTCTTCCAACGTTATTTACCATCGGGCTCATCATCACCATCAGCAAAGAATATTTACACATATGATTCGATGTTAAGTGCACATACAAAGCCTTGTAATCTGCCATCATAGTTTCTCATTTCGGTTAGTCTCGTGTTTGAAATGCTTCAAGTACACCTCAGGGATGTTGGTACACATGAAATGGCTGTAATCTAGCGTTTCAAAGTATCCTTTTGTCTTGCAGGCAAATAATATAGCAAAGTAGTAAAGCGTAAAAGAATGACACATGTGCGAAAGGAATAGGCTTTAAGAAATTTTATGATGGCGAAATCTGACTGGAGGCAGAAATCTCTGATAAAAGTGATAATCCTTTGGCTGTAACATTTCTGCAAAGATAGTTTTATATCTAACCAGGAGACATTAACCTTGAGAAGGAAATGCTTGGTCAGAATATGTATGTGAGTGGAAAAATAGCTGCATGTGCTATCGAAATTTTGATGTTTATGAAAATTCACTATAGCTTAAAATCTTGCAAAGACAAATTGATTGAAATATTTATGGTTTCCAGTCATTAATCTTTGGAAAAGTTCACAGCAATAAAATGAGATAAAACTCATTAAAATTCTCTTTCCTATTGTTGCTTCTTCCGGAAACTTATTTCTTGTTTTCATCATCGATAACGAGCACTGGCATCCTAAAGAAATTGCCGTCTGCTTTCTGGGTCTAAAGATATTGTCTTTCAATCCGCAACTTTTGCCAGCAATTAACCAACAGCATCTTTCTCATATTATATTTAACGCCTCTAAGACAACAAAACAGGACTTTGATAAATTCAATTTAGAAAATAATATCAGATTGCCTTTATTAAAATCAAAAAGTAAGAGGTTTTATTTCACCTGAAATTGGAAATTGTTTGGAAAAAAGTCATGGAAAATAGCCAATAATAATTTTCTCCGTAAAAACCCAATGAAATCAAATTGCAACATAAAAAGTTTTCTACCTGATAATTTATGAAAATTGTGGAAATCTTTTTTACAAAATTCGGCAGTCAAATACGCTATGAAATTGACAAACATTTTCCATACAAAGTCAATTATAAATATATTTAACGTAATTTTTAGGGTGATAAATTTTTACACTTTCAACACTTTTATGCTTCGAAATAAATCAAAGAAATATTCTCCAGAAATTAAATAAAACGGCTAAAATTTGACGAAATGTTATAAGAGTAGCAGAAACAGCATTTCACATTCTTACATATGTACATAAATTGTCCAAGGGACTATTGTGATAAAAATCAATACCTTTCATGCAGAATATATATTTTTTAACAGTCCGTACCATAAATGAGGACGCTCAACACAGAAAACGAATTATTGTTTGTTTAAAAAAAACAATCTTCATCCCAGAAAACACAATCTCGGTCCCAGAAAATAATCTCTCTTGAATGCAAGAGATTATATTCGGGAAGCGAAAAAAACCCCTAACACCACCCCCAAGCGAAATTCAATTCACGAATTGTCATGAACACAAAACTGTTCAAATATAATTACAAACGACAATATTTGCAATGCTTCCAAAAACGAGAGCCTTTTCGAAATGAAATGTAAATAGTCCTCACTTTACTTCAGATGTTTTAAGTACATATTATTACACAGCATTGAAACGTTGCATTCATTCACAATAGCTTAAGAGAATATTTCATTAATAAAACATACTTTTCTGCACGTCTTTGCTCAACAACATGCAGCGAAAATATTTTCCAAAGCATGGATACGATTCATATTTATTGGAATTGAGGAAAATCTCAATAAAATATATAAGGTATTTCCTTCCATCGACTTCCGCATTTTTTGAAAAATGCAATACGTTTATTTTTTGCATGGCTACCATTTTCCAGACTACTTCTGACACGCTTCTTGAAAGCCAAGCATCGTACAGATATCCTTTGATCAAATTGCATTCCTTCGAATAGCATGTCAAATGAGAAAAGTTCGTACTGTTTGTGATACTCACGTACGCAAGGATCAAACGTTGGAAGCATGGGAAATATTCGACTTAAAGATGAAATGAAATACAACAAGGCAAGTGGAACTACGTTTTGAGTGTAAATTGTGGCAGGAAAAATGTACGTGCGATTTATAGGTGAATGTATCCATGCAATTTTTAGATAGTACTAGTGAAGAAAAGTGGAGTTTGAAAATTCATTCGCTTTCGTACAGGTGATTCTTCATACCTAAATACATCTGAGTATTATTTGGAAGTATGTAGGATAAAATTTCGTTTACTTATATGCGTTCAAAGTGACAGGGATATTATGAATTTTATTACTGTATGAAATTGATCTATGAGCTGTAAGGTATCCTCTTCAAAGATATGCAACGATACATAACCTCTAGAAAACTGACTATCAAATTCATAATCTTTTGTTCTCTGAGTTTGAAGGCTAATAAGTTTAAAGGATTATATGCCCCCAACAAGAACTGCCAGATCAAAATAACCGAACAAACTGCAAAGGTAGTTTTTGACAATAAAGAAATCATACATAGGATCACAACTTTTATCAAAAATTTCTACTCAACTGGTGTGAATTGTATATCAGTAAAATGTAAACACGGCTAAATAAAAATTATGTTTCTACCAGCAAATATTCTCAATAGCATTACTAAGCTAAAAAGTGAAATATCTCCGATCCAAGATAACTTACAAGTTTGAAAAAAGCTGCTGGAAGCAAATGAGGAAGCAGATAGCTACGTTTAAAGAAAACCAAAAGCGAAAGAACATCACCCAATGGCACACTACAAAATTATACTGCTTTCAAAGAGAGGAAAATTCAATAGCTTTTAAGAATATAGACTAGTAGATCTAATATCCAACAAGAAGACGTAAGTCCATCTTCGTGAAATCTTCGATTGAACAAATGGGGTTCATTCGTGGGTTTTCAACAGTCGACTTTGTCATGAATCAAGTGATGAAAAAATAAAGGGTGCACAGAATCATCGTCCTTGTTTCATTGATATATACACCTCCTAAAAAACATTTGGCAGGATAAAACATATGAATATCTACATCACACTGCATACACCAGGATTTTCCACTGATAAAATAAGATATATTTTTTAGAAAGTCGTTACACATTAATACTTTCTTTTTCCAGATCTATTACATGTAGTACCTGAAAAAGTTTTACAAGATAAAAAAACCTTGAGCCACAGATAAATGGCCCTACAAGTCAGACAATATCGTATTTTATGTCCAGTCAAAAGACGAACTATTTGGGATCATAAAAGACACACAGTGAAGAACCTTTAAAAAAATTGATGATAAATTAGGCACAATCATAATTCTTACTGCAAGAAAAAAAGCTTAGCTTTGAGAACAAAAAAAAATCAAATGGATAGAAGACGCGGTAGGTCTTTTCATTCTTCGACTAAACTAACCAAAGTATATAGACCAATCATAAAACATCAAAATTCAGGAGTTGCGACCTACACAGAAATATTTTGTATAAAGAATTCATATAAAATATGTGGCAAGTTGTACATGGGTTACTTTCGTTTAACAGAACTAATAAAAAAGTTGCAACCCATAAACGATACACAAAGCAAGGATCATTTTTTCATCAAAACTTTTTTAGTTGCATTTTTACGTTGCGAAAAATATTCAAGATTAACTTTTAAACACATTTGTCGTTAATCGATTGCGGTAGTGTTTGTTGCAATCACTTACCGAGAGTTATTACGTCCCGAAAGAGGAGAAATCACGTGAAAAATTTATTTCTAAATCAAACAAATGGTTCGCAAAGACAACCCACCGCCCATCTTCCGGCAAAAACTCACGAAGAATTTTGGTAAATTTATTTCGAGAAAAAAAGGATCAAACGATGAGTTAGTTTCTTGGTTCATCTTATTTGGCCACCATTTATAAAAGAAGACTCTCGCAAATTAACATTTTTTCAAATCAAATTGACATACCTTCAAACTTTCGGTTTCTTAAAAGAAAATAAGGTTGCTCAAAAATAGATTAACAGCCAAGAAATTCTACTAGAAACATTATAAACAGTATGCATAAATTGAAAATTACTTAAGACACATCCAAAAATAATTGATCCGAAAAAAAATTAAAGCCCTGCAAAATCAATAAAAATAAATTACGAAAATTCTACACTCGATTTTGCACGAAGGACTAGTACGAGACGAGGACGAGTTGAGACTTGGTTTTAGTCAAATTTGAGCTTGTCAGAGAATTGCACTAGCGGCAAATATTGAATGAAGTTATTTTATCCAATAAAAAAATATTAGCTGTATTGTTCAAATTCAAATTTTCTAATTTTCGTTATCGACAGCATTTGCTATCCAATTTAGCTGATATTTTTGAACGAGATTGAATGGTTACTGAATGAAATTAGCAATTTTCCAAATCAAGTTGAAGTCTTTTCCATCCATGACCAATGACAATTTTTTTTTCAAAAGTACTTATTTGATTTGGGGAATGACCAATTTATTTCGGAAAAATTTGAATTAAAGAGGAACTCTATAAAATATGTATGTGTAAAATCTATAGGTTTTGAACAACAGGACTAAGTTTTTGGGCATTTTTTTGGGTACCCGTAAAAAAATTAATTGAAATTAATTGATTAAGCTGTCGTCTTTATGACTACAGCGTACCATCAATATTAAAGAATATCAAATAGCCCACATAACTTACTTTGGATGTTTTATTAGGATTGTTAATTGACAATTAAGACAGCGCTTTCGAGAAAGATGATGAATCGTTAAAATTGATTCTAAAAAAATATCTGCGTTAATTTGAAAATGTATTGGCGTGAATGTGTAGATCAGTACATCAATTTTGCTCATAGCTCCACTGTTTCAAAAACTGAAGATCTAAAAAAAATTCAATAACGAAAAACACGAAATTTAATATTAAACAAGCCGTGAGGTGCGACCCTTGAGGTCCACACGGTCAACTTCCCAGTAATATCTACATAAACATCAACAACATTACAACAATGAGAGGTATTCATAGCAGTAACAGGAATGAGTTAATATGAATCATATCGTCTACGGGAGGGTCCATTGATTACGTAAGGTTTTTGGTCAATGAGGACAGATTGAATATTCACGCGGATCAATCGGTGGGGACCTTTTTAGTTTTAAAAATTTAATTAAAAGACTATAAAAACTATTTAAAATCTGCTCAAATTATGCAAATATTTTAAAACTTTGATTGAATTTACAACAATTTTTTAGAATAAAAAAATAATCGTATGAACCCTCTTTACATGGTAACTTTGAATGATTTTTTTAACTTCCCAGTATATGGGAAGTTTTTGTAATCGCCTCGAAAATCGAAATTGAAATTTTCGACATTTCTTTACGTTTTGAGGTCTATAGAGTATATATAAAGTGTTTTTAGAAAGGGAGACGTATGTGTGTGTGTGTGTGTGTACGTATGTACGTACGTCTGTACGTTCGTGGACACTTTTTTCTACGAGCATAACTCACGTAAACAAAGTCCGATCGACTTGATTGAGGTGTCAATCGAAGCGTCTTTGCAATCTTAAGAGCTGATTAGTTTTTGGGAAACTTCGGTCGGGGGGGTTTGCTGTTTTGCCCGTTTGAAGATCATTTCTGTCATGCGCTATATCTCGCGAACCAAACGTACGATTTTTTTGAACAAGGTGTCAATCGACGCGTATTGACGTTTTCATGATTCTTTCAAGTTTAAAAAAAAATTCTTGGAGCGGTTTTCAATTTTTTTAAAAAAAAGTGCAAAAAATTAGGGTTTTTTTCAAAACCAATACATTTTTAACCTTATTGTCAAGTCTGAGTAACCAATGGTTATAAAATTTATGTACTCCAAACATTGTTCGCAAAAACTTCATCAAAACTTTCTCATGATTACGTAAAAAAGTAAATTAAAAATAAAAAATCATTAAAAGTCATCATGATTTTTAAGGTCATTTTTATCATTCACTATATATCACGAACCAGATATAATATTTGCATCATTAAGGTGTCAGTTGACGTGTATTAACGTCGTTGTGAAGTTTTTAACATTTTAAAAATTCTTTCCAGCTGTCTTTTTAATTTAATAGAAGAAAATGCGAAAAATTATAGTTTTTTTTTCATAAAAAAATATTTTTTAACTTGATTTGCACAGCACAGTGATCCAGTTTATAAAATTTATACATTCTTATCAGTTTTTGGAGAGAAACAGGCAAAATTTTATTCCATGATTATGAAAAAACTTAATTAAAAATAAAAAAATCATTCAAAGTTACCATGTAAAGAGGGTTCATACGAGTGCTATTACTTTTTATCTTTTATTCTAAAAAAATTGTTTTAAATTCAATCAAAGTTTTAAGATATTTGCATAATTTGAGCAGATTTTTAATAGTTTTAATAGTCTTTTAATTTATAAAAATTGCTTAAATTTTGAAAACCAACAAAATTTTTCAACACCAAAAAGGCCCCCATCGATTGATCCGCGTGAATATTCAATCTGTCCTCATCGACCAAACACCTTACGTAATCAATGGACCCCCCCGTAGACGATATGATTCATATTAACTCATTCCTGTAACTGCTATGAATACCTCTCATTGTTGTAATGTTGTTGATGTTTATGTAGATATTACTGGGAAGTTGACCGTGTGGACCTCAAGGGTCGCACCTCGCGGCTTGTTTATTTTTCATTTAGTTTTTTTTTCATAATCAAGGAAGAAAATTTTGCCGGTTTCTCTTCAAAACCTGATAAGAATGTATACATTTTATAAACAGGTATTACTGTGCTGTGCAAATCAGGTTAAAAAATATTTTTTATGAAAAAACTATAATTTTTTGCATTTTCTGCTATTAAATTGAAAAAAAGGCTGAAACGAATTTTTATAATGTTAAAAACTTCACAAAGATATTAATACACGTCAACTGACACCTTAATGATGCAAATATTATATCTGGTTCGTGAGATATAGTGAATGATAAAAATGACCTTGAAAATTATGATGACTTTTAATATTTTTTTATTTTTTATTTAATTTTTTTCGTAATCATGAGAAAAAGCTTTGATGGTGTTTCTAGAAAAATTGTTTGGAGTATATAAATTTTATAAACATTGTCTACTAAATTTCGTAAATCAGGTTAAAAATTTATTGTTTATGAAAAAAACCCTAATTTTTTGCACTTTTTTTTCCTAAATTAAAAAACGGCTCCAACGATTTTTTTAAAAATTTGATAGATTCACACGAATGCTAATCCGCGTCGATTGACACCTTTATCATGCAAATCGTTTGTTTGGTTCGCGAGATATAACGCATGACAGAAATGACCTTCAAAGGGTCAAAACAGCAAACCCCCCCGACCGAAGTATCCCAAAAACTAATCAGCTCTTGAGATTGCAAAGACGCTTCGATTGACACCTCAACCAAGTCGATCGGACTTTGTTTACGTGAGTTATGCTCGTAGAAAAAAGTGTCCACGAACGTACGTACGTACGTACGTACACACACACACACATACATCTCCCTTTCTAAAAACACTTTATATATACTCTATAGACCTCAAAACGTAAAGAAATGTTGAAAATTTCAATTTCGATTTTCGAGGCGATTACAAGAACTTCCCATATACTGGGAAGTTAACAAGAAAGTTCTCCTTAATTTTTTTCGTAGGATCAACAGTTTCGAGGTAATATCAAAAAGATTCAATCATAAAAAGCTAAAATTAAAAACAATGATACATAAAAAAGAACACCATTTAAAAAAGATTTTCCTGCAAAGGTGTTAATGTAAAATTGAGGTAAAAACGTTGATAGATTAACGAGCCGAATAATATAGCTAGTACAATATGATACGTAAAGACTCAACAAAAATAAATGTGAATTACTTTGAAAGAGATTTTAGATCCCCAAGATCCCCCGATCCCCAAAATCCACCGATCCCAAACATCCCCCGATCCCCCAGATCCCCGATCCCAAAATCCTCCAATTCCCGGATCCCAAGATCCCCCGATCGCAAGATCCCCCGATCCTAAAGATCCTCAAGATTCCCAAGATCCCACCGATCCTCAAGATCCCACGGTCCTAAAAAAAACCAAGATCCCCGATTCCTAAGATCCCCAATTTCTATTGAATTTTTCATTGAAACTTATTTTCAAATTTTTTATCTCAAAATTTTATGGAATTTTCGGAAAGTTTGTTTGAGTTTTTGTTTGTTTCATTTTAATTTTTATTTTTTTCAAACGCTATTGCCTGCTAAAAGCTTTCAGAGGTAAAATTCTTCCTCCCACTGTTATCAAAAGTTTTCACATGATTGCTCAGACATTGTAACGAAAGTTTTTCTTCCAGAAAAGCGAAGTGAAGTTAAGTTGATTTCAACAACTTCAACAGCATCAGTCAAGTTCTCAGCTTTAATTTAAAGTTGATCAATAGTTTTAAACTAAAATACAGCAATGATTATGTTGAAACAAATTATAGGCCGGAGCTGAATCAAGTTATGGATGGCTCCTTGTCAGATCAAATCAACAATATTAGAGTAGCAAATGTAAGGCATTGGTTTTTTAACTTCAGTATGAAGAAAAAAAATCTATGACCAATCAACTTCACATGAAAGTTCAATCCAACATACATTAAAATTTAACGAAAATTTAAATTCACTAAAAATTTAAAAAAAAATTAAATTTCTCCTTGGAAATTTTTTTTTTAAATGAATAACATAAATGAATTTCCTTCCAACTTTCCAAAACTATATGTACAACTTCAACTAACAACGCCCAACTACAACCCATCCCGAATTTATTTTCACGCTGACATCCTTCCGAACTGCAGTTGAACTAGTAGCTAAAACTCTTCCAATTTCTCTCACTTGCAGGTGATATCCCCAACACTGTTATGTTTTTTATTGGACTTTCAAGTGAGAAAGTACGATTGAGTTTGATAAGCGTATTACTAACTTTCCAATCGCTATGGTTCTACCGGATAAAATTCTGTGGAAAAATTTGGCAGGATTTGGGTTTGTTTCTCCTTGCACCACAAAAAAAAATATTCACTTTGTTAGGTTTTATTTCCACGGCAGAAAACAGCGCAGAAGGAAATTCAAGTTTAATTTTAAAAATAGCTTACGTGGTATTCTTTGGTGAATCGAATCGTGGATTGTTTGAAAATTACCTGAAAAGAGGAAAAGTATATTAAATTCTGCTGTATACCAAAATCAATCAATAAAAATGTGTTTAATTATTAAATTTCACTAAAAAAATGTTTATCCAATGAAATTGTTGTAAATGATGGCTTAACCAAAATCCCTTAAAGGAACGAGTAAAGATTTTAATGCTGAATTACTTCACTTGCTTCTAAAATTCAGTATACGGTAAGTTTACCGACAAAAATTTACTGACTGGAAAGTTTACTGTCCCACAATTCGTCGAAAGGATAATTAACCGTTTGTACAATTATGATTTCTGGTTACATTAGAAAATATAATACAGTGTCCATTTTTTCCAAATGTACGTAAGACTTACTTTTTTCAATAAAATCTAGCAAAGAATTTAATTAGATTTAGTTGGCTTAGTTCAGTTTAACTTTTCATACATTTAAAACTGTTTTGTGAAATGGTTGGCTTTTTTTCAAATAATCTAAACCTTAATCAATCCCTGTACATTGTATTTCAACTAAAATTAAAAAAGTAAGAATAGCAAACATAAAATACTTTACTAATAAGCACAATAGTACCAAACCAACAAAATAAAATTCATCCACACAAAATTTCTTGGTTTTTATTAATTCAACAGTTGAAAATTGTAGAATCGGTGAATTATCCTTTCGACAAAATGCCAGACGATAAAAATTCTAGCCGATGAATTGTTGTCGGTGAATTGTGGTCCGGGAGCCATAAAATTATCAGGATCCAAAAAGCATTAATAAGAAATATTTTAAAAAACACATTCCTGTAACTTTACTAAAATCTAGTGTTCAAAATAAGGCAAACAAGGTAAATATATAAAAATTTACTTAGAGTTGAAATTTAAATAGATGAAGAGCTTTAAAAAAACTCTGTTGATCCCACCAAAATCTGACGCAAAATCTTTGCGTTGCACACAGTAAAATCTTAAGTAGAAAATCATGTTTTGCCGTCATCATCTTGCTTATCTTACAGGGACTTGCCAGACAGCAAGACTATTTGCTTCTACAATCTGATCCCCCTGTCGCGTACTAGAATAATGTCTCACTTCGTATCACTCTATGATTCTCATTTTCATATTCATTTCCTTAATTCTCTCATCACCCGTTGCGTCCTATTTGAAATTCAAACTGAATTCCAAATGATTTTCCTTTCGACTTTTAATCCTAGCAGCAGTCAAATGTCCTGATTTATAATTTCCATATTTACATCAGAGCATAGTGAAGTGACGAAAAGTTTTCGAAAGTGAAATTATGACCTCGTGAAAATTTGTAAATTTGTAAATTGTTGGTATTTTGAAATTCTCGGAAAATGTGCTCAACTATTAGTGGAGGCATGAAAACTATTGCCGGGACATTTTCAAAATGTCATTAAGCCGTGTTGATAGCGGCAAGTAATCAGGACGGGACCAAGTTGGATGAAATGGTTAAGGAAAATCATTTTCAGTTAAATTAATCTCATCTAGTGGTTGGTCAAGAAACCATAACTTTTCGTTGAAGTGAAAATTCAGTTGAAAGCATTGTTCGTGGACAAAAGGATTTGGAAGGATTTTCAAAGGGTTTGGGTCCGTGTTTAACATATCTGTATGATTGCTGTTTTGTTATTCACTAGCTTTTTGTAGAGAAAATTTACTCGTATATTAATTTTTAAAGGGAATACGAAACATATGTACGTCGGAAATTGACAATGAGCATTTTTAATTGACTTTAGTAGCAAATTCCAAATTGTCTTGCATAAATAAAATTGGTTCAATTCGCAGAAAAATAATTTATAGTACGGTGAAAATCGTGTATAAAATATTACTTCTACATGTGTAGAATATAACTTCATATGAACTGTACACAGTTTACTAATAAATATTCAAAATTGGACTTAGAAACAATCCAATGAAGTTCAAATGCTAAAATGAAAAAAAAACACTTGAGTTTGAAATATTTCAAAAGGAATAGGTGTGCAAGCAAAAACTTTTAATCAAGTAATTTAAGAGAAATTAATCCAAAAGAACTCATATAAATTCTTCAGAATTCAGTGGATAAAAGAGTATTCGTCAATGGAGTAAAATATCAGTTTAAAACCAACTTAAAATTTTTAAAAATTTGGTTAGATATTTTGAAATTCTATGCTCAAAAACGTTTTCTGGAAAAATACAATCGACAAGCTTTATAAAACATTTTTTGTATCAAACATCTTCATGAATCAGTTCTGCAGATTATTGGGATCTTACCATATGAAAAAATACACATGAAAATTCAAAATAAATTTTTTCATGACGTTTTTCTTACGAAATTTGCATTTGCCTCTATATTTCTTATTTCAAATATTTCTGTTCTTTAGTATAATATTAATGAACAAGAACAAATATTGTTAAAAACATCATTAAAAATAATTAGGAATGAATCAATGAATTTAAAGTATCAGAGAGAGGCAAAAAGTAGTCAAATATATTTATAGTGAATAGTTTTTCACTGAGCCATAGTTTTTCACGCGTTTTAAAAGTATTTTGGGGAGTTTGCAGTCGTTAAAAATCATTTCCCATTTACAAAAAGACATATAAAAAATTGTGTTTAAAAATTGCAAAGATTTTGTAGTCTAAATTTTTAAGTAAAATCTTGTTTCATAGCATTGAAAATTTTTGAAAACTAGCACGACTTTTAATGAAAATTTCTTTGTCAAATTTGTTTTAGGTTTGCAGTAATGTTTTAGCTACTGACAGCCATTTTACCAAGTTAATTAATTCTTGGGCAACACTGATGAATCTTAAATTCTGAAACAAGAATTTCCGCTAGAGATAATTTTTTTGTATTCTAATGAAACTTCCTTGCAAAAAACATTTGATTTTGCAATAGAATATTATATTATTCTCTATTTTTATCGAAAACAGATTTGCCTTGTAACTAGAAGAATCCATTGAGTAAAAAACGCTGGAATATTTTCGAAATGCTAGACTATTATGTAATTTTATTTACTAAATAAGTGGAAAAACCAAAATCTATTACTTAGTATAAAATGGTCAAAAATGTCGTTTCGGGAAGTTCAATGCCATCTCATTTAAAACGCAGGCCTTCTATGTATGTATTTTTGTAAATATATTTTTTTGACCAAAAATTAAATACCGATTCATTGTTAAATTAAGTCAATGGCACTGTTTTAGCATTTAAAAAATGTTGTTTTGAAATTAATGGAAACGCAGTCTTGTTTAACATTCACGTTTTTTACTATGATTGTTTATGAATTTCAGGTTTAATATTACCCTTATAATTTAAAAAGGCAACGCCAGAAAGTTTTGCGTGTTTTCAAAACTAAGCCTTGTTGGAATATTTGGCCCATTAATATCTATGCTTGAAAAAATCCTATGAAAATCTGTTTTTTAGCGTCAGGCGGCATTGGAATTTTACTAGAAAAATATCAACATCATTCCCACCAGTTTGCCAATAATCATATTTTTTCCATGAATTCAGCCAAAAAGCATGTCTTTAACCAACTTTCCCGAATCCTAATAAAATTCATGTGTGGATAAGCTGCTGCATGTAACCACATAAACTACAAAATAAAGCATAAATTTTATTAATCACTAACTCATCAACATTCACCCCGAAATGGTTTTTGCTCCGCTCTACGTTCGGCTCGAAAACTTTATACATTGAAATTTCCCTATGAAAGCCATTAAATCGCCATAATTGCCACCCCTTAAATCGTTCCCGTATTATTAATTGATATATTGCTCCATAAAATAAACTACACTACCACAACCGCAGCAAAGCCCCTACCCCCTTCAGTCACGTATCTATCGTAGTTAGCATCAATCCCTTAAAGTCTTGCAGTAGCTTCAAGTTGAAGAAGAACTTCATGTACTTTATAATGTAGTTTGTGCGGTTTGGTGAGGTTGGATTTTGAAAAATATACGATATAGTGGTTGGTATGTGAACGACTACGTTGCGAAAGACACCATAAACCCTGGCTTCTGACTGAAATTAAGTAAAACATAGGTAAACATTAATAAAAGTCAACCTCCCTGGTGAGATAGCGAGCGACAAAGAAGCGCTACCGAAATGGGAACACGGAGGAAGATAAAGTATGCTTTTGGTGAATAGTCCTGTGGGCTTTTCGCCGGCGAAAGTTATTAGAGCTTGGATAAGAGTTTTGAAGGATATCGGAAATGTGTTTCATCTTATATTCAATGTGATTAATATGCAATGTGGGTGAAACAAGAGGAAGTTTTTGTGAAAGTATTCAAACTCATCTTGTTACTTGTCGTGTTGGAAAGTGTGGTAAGTTTAACAATAGAAAATAAATATTTTTCAAAAAAAGACTTTCCGAAAAATTGAGCTGGTTTTATTATTGTTCGAGAAAGTTTAATTAGAAGTTAGATTCTGATGGAATCAACAAACAATCAATTCTTCCCAAAGTTTAGAAGAAACTGCCTGTTTTATTGAATTCAAACATCAGCAGTTAAAAGCATCACTTATGCTTTGGAAAAAAATTTATGAATTTATTTGACATTGAATTTTCGCAGGACTTTTTGCAAGGTTTCACAATAATAGATTTATTCCCTCAAATATTTTATCAACGAATTTCTTTTGAAATTTATTTTTCGTGTCCAAAAAAATTTCCATATATAAATTTTAAAAATGCTCTCATCAGCATGTGTCTAATTATTTCATAATATTTTGTTACGTTCACCACCCAGTCTGGCTGGTAAAGTTAAGAAAATAAGAAGCCCTCAATAATTTTCTCCCCAGAAAAATATCACTCAAGGCTTAAACAAACTATCCCCAAATTTGTGTACTGAGGCTCATAGCGTAGAAAGTTAAATTATATTGTTAGTTTTTTTTCATATACATATATTATATACACAAACGGATTCCAGGAAATAACGTTGAGCATGATGCAAACTATACACTTTTGTTGGAGTGTAAGATAGTTGTAGGGACATGTTATAGATAGCACCGAGCCAACACCGGGAGCAGCAACGATTCCAAAGTCAAGAAGTATTTAGTTTATTCCGGTTGAAGATGTTAAAATAGATTTAGATTTAGTTGAGTACAGGATCGTTATGGAATGGTTGATGTAAATGCAAGTAAATATGCATGAAAACAGCGACGAATAGGATACAGTGAGCAATCAAAAGATGATGACGATTGAAACTGCTTGGTTAGTTTTTCCAAAAAAAGGCAATCCTGAGATCACGAAACGTTTGAGTACCCCTTGATGAAACTTTTCGGGGAGGACACTCAACACACGGTGTCATAAGTCATATTCCATGCATCTTACCAAAGTGGCTGTGGATTCCCGTAGCGAAAAATTACCGCACTTAGGGAGTTTCGTCAGTTTAGGTACTCACTGCAAACACCATTCTCGAGTACGAAATATTGCAAGTCATAGACGAAATTTACTGTGATGAGATGTCTCCAAGTCATACCCACCCCGTGGTCAATTGCGGCTCCGATTCAAACATGAGTTATCTAAATAATACTTTTGTGGATTTTTTAAAGGATTCGATTCTCCACGATTTGTATTTAATCGGTGACGATTTTTTTAAAGACTTTTTTCTATTTTTATGATTGGCTTCTTCGAAATTATTTTTTCTGACAAATAATTTCCCTCGAACTTTTGATTTGGATTGTAATGGATTAAAATTGATTTTCTCATTGAAAAAGAGCTTTAACCACTCAAGCTTGGAATATTAACAACGGGGGGCGGTTTCCTATCCTATACGTAATTCAGTTGAAAAAAATAATAATCACTAAATTGTAAGTTACCACAATGGGCCTATCGTGGCCTAAGTGAGCCACCTTTGGATAAATGGGCTGCCACCACTATCAACCAAATTGTAAATTCATGGAAAAAATGATAAGATTACGAATAAAAATTGAAAATAAATCAATATTAATTCATTTGATACATCCTGGGATTTCCTTGCAAATGTTAAAAAAACTCATAAATTGATGACTATATTTGGTTGAAAAAATTGGCAATTACTATGGGGGCTAAAAAACTTTTGATGACTATTTTATGTGAATTTGAACTAAAAACCTTTACAAAAGTTGACACATATTTTATTTTAGCTTCAAACTTCAAACATTAATATAAAAAGTTGAATACAGCTTACATAAATTTGAATCAAAGTTATCATCTATTTCTATTTTGACGGTTGTTCATGAAATTCAAAAATATAACAAGAAATGTTAAAAAATACAGTAGAATGATTAGAAAATCATACAGAAACTCTGATAAATAGTAGGTTATTCAATATGATAATCATGAAATCATGCTTATATAGGGAATGATAAATTATGCGTCATTCAATCATGTTCAACGGTTTCATATTGATTATTCAGTAAAACCGTTGCAGATGTATCAATAACGTTTTCATAAGTTATAATAAACCATCTCTTTCCAAGAAAAGAACTGACATGGTCCATTTTCTCAAATACATATTTCAGACATAATCTTTGTATGTCTTAAATGATTCGATTTGTCTCAAAGTCCAAATTTCAATACTGAAGAAGGAAACAGCTTATTTCATATACATACATATACAGAAATATATATTTATACATATGAAAATAAAACTGAAATCGTGAATAAAAATAAAAATAAAAATAATTCTCGAAAGTTCAGAAGAAAATTCAAAAAAAAATAAAAGTAATTTAATGATTCTTTAGGCTGGCTTTATTTCAACGCATTTAAACCAATCATAGCCAACAACAACTTCTTCAAAAAATGCCTAGTCCCCGATCGATCAGTGTCTATCTCCCGAAAAGCGGTAATAACTACCTTTTTATCATAATCAAATATTTACCAACACAAATGAGTATATTTTGTATGATTTATGAACAACTATCTATTAAATAGGAGGCACAATAAAGAAGACCAAAAATCATTTGATTTTCAACCTCGGACAGTATAATCAATACATAATTAGCAACGGCCACGGAAATTTTACCTTTGATCTTACAACCATTAGCGGTGAAAGCTTATGTCTTAACTACAAAACAAGCCCATAACGAATTGTTGTACCATATCAACGTCTCATCAACAATTCTTAGCCACCAAATTACTGTACATCTGTACTCATCAAATGACCACAACTCGAATAAAAAAACTCAATCGAACTCCAACGTGAAGATGCGTTCAATGAAGATTTTAATTAGCAATTCACTTAATGGAACTGCAAGAAGTCTCGGATGGAGTTTCATTCTTGCAACTCTCTTGAGTTTTACCGCCGCATTTTCATACATACAAAACCTGGTAGCAGCATTATTAAAAGCCCCATCGAATTTCTGTAATGTCCATGGAATTTTTTCCTCACAACTCAGCAGCCAGCGGGCAAGATTCGCTTTTCAGATTTTTATCTATCAGAACTAATTGAGCATCGTTCATTTAAAAATGCGTTAATTTGATAAGTTTTCCCGATACTTTTCAAGACAGATAAAGACCTAGAGGGGGGCCATGTCAGCATCGAAGCATCAGAAGATTCTGCACGAGGCTAGAGTCTATCTAGAGACGCTTAGGGAAGTCGAGCCGGATCCGATGGGTTAGATAGCGTGGATAAAATATAAGGTTTCAATGTATGGAACATAATTCATTCTATGTGGCCCAACAAGAGCCGGATTCTTTTTCTGTTCAATGAGGAACACCAGAATGCGTTTGAAACGTGTCGGTTGGTTCACTTGCTCTAACCATGCCCACAATCTTACCTTTGGATAATGACCATTTGCCTTACAAACGCAGAAGGACTGGGCCACGTTGGATTAGATCTAACGATAAGACAGACTTTACACTGCGGCTAGAAAAAGTTCAAATTGTAATTTTTCGTAATTCATCATCGTCATTATGAAGTTTGCTAAAGTTTTTTTGTTGCAGCTTCATACTATCTTGCCGGGATTTTAATCTATGAATGTCTGAGTTGTTCCAGCGACAGATTGCAATTGTGTCTATTATAAAATAATCATCATTTGAATAATGTCCCAGTCAACTTTATATCGCTTACTTAAGTCTGTGTAGATTTCTTCCAGTATTTACTGTAACTAACAATAATGTTGGCTTGAAATCTCAACTGAATTCCCGTTCAGCGTTTTCGTTACACTCTGCTATTGGATAGCTCGAAAGAATTCGATATGCTTAGGAAAACGACGAAAGAAATCAGAATGGACTGCAACAACATAAACACAAGAGGCCAGTGCCCTTCGACACAATAACACAAGAAAGTCGTGTACAACACGTCCAAGATATACAATTCGCCTCGTTCTTATAGAGTTGCAGCCACAAACACGGAAGACTAAGAAAAAGATCTTATGCCGAGGATGCACATCGCCACAATTACGAAATGGAAGTTCCATCACAAGAAAGATGTTGCGTATCGTACCATCAGCAACATCGACCACCAAGTTTCACTTTTTCCATGCTGAAGAACGAACCATGGTGACGATCTAACTGTTGGTCAAGATTGGATAAAAAGGGTTGATGAATGTGCCGAGTGATGGATTTTCAATTTAACTAGACATTGCACTAACGGAAGCTGATGGAGAGGAAAAAAAATCGGACGCAAAAGGAGACGAAAGAGTTATTTTTCCTGATTTATTTTTCAATTCTTTTTGTATTAATGTTAAGTACATTGTGCAGTTCAATAAATTCTGATGCACTGAAGTCTTTATTGATATTTTGCAACGAGCGGACATGATACGTTGCTGGATGGGAAAATTGAAAGATGAAATGAATTGGATAAAAGTGTGTGGTGAAAGCTAATAATGTCATATAATTGAGATAAATGGTTGCAATAGAATGGCTTAATTAGATAGAAATGAGATCCGAATTGAAGTATGATTATGAATGAAACATGCCATATTTTTGAATTAAGATGAAGATAAAGATTCTACGATTACAGCCAATAAATTTTTTACAAGAACTGTTTGGAATATATAAATTATATAAACATTGATTACTTCGACTTGAAAATAAGGTTAAAAATTTATTGTTTTTGAAAAAACTCTAATTTTTTGCACTTTAAAAAAAAATGAAAAACGGCTCCAAGGATTTTTTTAAAAACTTGATAGAATCACATAAATGTTAATACCCGTCGATTGACACCTTGATCAAGGAAATGGTATGTTTTGTTCGCGATATATAACGCATGACAGAAATGACCTTCAAACGGGCAAAACAGCAAACCCCCCCACCCGAGGTTTCCCAAAAACTCATCAGCTCTTAAGATTGCGAAGAAGCTTCGATTGACACCTTAATTAAGTCGATACAACTTTGTTTACGTGAGTTATGCTCGTAGAAAAAAGTGTCCACGAACGTACGTACGTACGTACATAGACACACACACATACATCTCCATTTCTAAAAACCCTTAATATATACTCTATAGACCTCAAAACGTAAAAAAATGTTGAAAATTTCAATTTCGATTTTCGAGGCGATTACAAGAACTTTTCATATACTGGGAAGAAAATTTTATTGTGCAACTTTTATTTTCACACAACTTTGCTCTAAAATGAACCGTTTTAAAGTTAGAAGTGAGTTAAGTAGAAAAAAATCGATTTTTTTAAAATTTAAACATTTTGACGTATTTTTAAAGTTCCCGAATTTTTTGAGAGGGAGGACAATTCAATTATTATTATAAGTATTATTCCACAACTTTTCCTGCAAAAATCAGTGTGCCCCTTCCCAATGGCCAGCTGAAAACAGATCCGCCCTAGTCTATTAGCTGAAATACTGCGAGATGAGCTTGCATTAAGATACTATCTCCTAATGAACAATGAGTACCACAATTAGGCCATTTTCTGTAATAAAGGATAAAATTTATCCGATTGGGATCCTCAAACTAAATTCTCGGATATTAAAGAGTCGCGTTCATCAGACCCAAGCAAACAGAATTAAAAAAATTAGAACCTTCACGAATTTCTCATAGTCAGAAATTCAGCATTTTGGATCATACATTTAAACCAAGTGAAGAGGCAGTTCACTAATATCTTACTTTATTTACCAGCAAGGTTAACTAGGAGAAATGATACACGAAAATCTCAGCCTCATCAGCTTCAGGTTAAAATTAAGGAAAAAAGAAAACTTCTATTCACCCTACGATAGCGAAAATAAGTAATATGTATATACATATTGCTTGCTTAAACCTTTTAGCAAGTCTATATCAAGATTTCCAGGACAAAATGCATTATATACTTGGAGGTTCTTTTTTTTAAGGGATCCATGGTAGAGTTAACCAAATTAAGAGGCTCCATCAGTCAAATTAAGGATAAAATCTGAATGAAGAAGCAATCATGCAAAAGAAACTCATGTTTTACAATCTTAAAAAGTGGAAGGATTTATATTGAAACCTAACTCAATTCAAACATTTCTTCGAAAGGCAGCATCCCTACAAATATTAGAAAATCTACTAAAAGTTGATATTAGGAGAATGCTGTTTCCCAGCTTGAAGTCAAAAGCTGAAAGTACGGTGCAAACAATTATTTTTAACAACCTTTCTAGGAAAACATAAGTGAATGTGAAAATCAGAGAGGGCTACAATAGTGAATGTTTTTAGACACTTCATGCTTTTTTTAGTTGGACATGAATATTTTTTCTAAGAAACAAAGGTGAAGTTGAATCCTTCACACCAAATCTGAATCTTTTCGAAAGATGAGCGATTCCTACACATAGTGCAATATTGCTGAATTTCATGATATATCGAGAATTTCGAGGACCTTAAACGTAAGTGATAAAAAACAGTGAAGCTAGAACATATACTTAGCTCATCTTTTGTGTATAATTTTTCAAAATGAATAAATTTGAGAAAATTGGATTCCAAAAAACGGTAGAGCCACAAAATAGCAGCTAAGACTGTTATGCTTTATGCCCTGGTGCGCGGTAGGTTATGTTTTAAGCGCCACTCAGTTTGAGCGTCGAGACTACCCAGGCACTTAACCCTAACTGAGAAGAACAAGGGGTAAACTCCATTTAAGCTTCTAATGTTCGGTTTTCAGAAACATTCATGAATATCAGGGATGAAATTTCAAAACCAAACACGACTCTTGCCAATTGCAAACGAAAAAAGGGCCCTTATTGAAGAGGTCCAGCTCTCCCAAAACGACATAAGAAATGGACCAGACTAGCATGTTGACCCATTCAAACAAATATGTTGAAAAATATATTGGAAATGTTCTCCAGTCTCTACTGCATTTATTGCAATGAGTTGTTAGAAGACAGTTTTGAAATAACCCATCTAATGCAATCAGCTCAAAGTGCGCTAAAATTTTGACCTAACTTAATGCTCTTTCTGTGTAAATCTCGGAAATTACACCACTTAACTCACCGATAACTTAACAGCACTACTCACAGCATTCTCCAGTGGCAATTTTGCGAGAAATCATCTATCCCGCCCATCCATCTCTCCCGAAACTACCCTATACGATTTCCTTCATATTTTATCCTACTTTCAATAATCCATCCACATATATAGATTTTAATTTCTACTCTTTGAGGCTTAGTAGAGTGGATCCATGTGACCAAAGTTTCACTGGTGGTGTGTGGGTGGTGTTCCTCGGGGTATTTTGTTTTAGCCTTGAGTAGTTTCTTTTCGGGTGAAAATTATTCAAGGCTTCATTTTTGATACTTAATCGGCCGCGATAAGTGGCGAACTTAACAAGACTCATTTTTAGTGTTTCAAGTTATCAAAGACTGATAACTTTTAACCCTTCTGCCTACCATCGTCCGAGCGAAAATTAAAAGTTGTTGTAACTTTTGTACACCACTTTATTAAAAAAAAATTCTTTAGTTTTTCGAAAAATAAAAAATAAGTACATACGTTCTATTTGTATTTTTCTATTCAAGAATAAAAACATGTTCAGGCTCGTGAATATTGCCTTTTTATTGATTTCATGACAAAGTTTTGAATTATTATATTTTTATTACCGTTTTATTACGAAATTTAGAACCAAATTATTGGCCATTTTGAGGTTGCAAACTTAAGGGTTTTTAACAATGATTGAATGCAGTATATTTTTTTCTTGAAAGCTACACTCTTCCTCTTTAATTTTTTTTCGTTTTGATATATTTATTCGTCTTAAAGTTATGATTTTTTTAGTTAACAAATGCATTTACTCTGTTTTCTTTCATTTTTTGGATAAAAAATATATTAAAAAATCTATTTGTTGATAATTTTCTGGTTGATACTTCAAGTTGAAGCTTTGAAGAACCACAATGATTCTTTTCAGATTTTTTGCAGCACTTTAACAGCTTGAAAAAACGGCAAGACGAAAAGACCCAAGTAAGCGAACCGAAGGTGCCGAAAAAACGTAGGCAGACGAAGGGTTAATTTTGAGGACAGCTAGTGTCAACAAATGGCAGTGGAGTAGGACTTCGATGTCAAGAAGTTTAGTGGCTAGCAAAAATTAAAATTCTCAGGGAGCAATCAATTTCAGCAAATGGAATACAAATCAGAATTGTTTTTGAAGTACTATTCGTGAATAATGTTTATAGGCACATTTATTATCTTCGATTCAAAATAATAGTGAGCCTGAAAATCATATAGAAATGCAATAATAGGAATACTGTAAGAATAAAAAAACCATATTTGCCACAAGTTTAAGCTTTCTAGGAAAGGAAACTCAGCGCAGTTCAATTATCTTAGCCGGGACTAGAAAGAAATAGGTGATTCTATAGTAGAACAATTTATTTTTGGATAAATATCATAGCTATGAGTATAATAGAATTGGCCAAAAAAATTATTTAGGTTAAGGTCTGATTTAATGCATCGGAATGAATTCTAGAAACTTTTTGAGGAACAGTATTCATGGCATAGCTGAGGATGCACAAGATCACCATAAATATTTTTTATCAACTGTCGTTTTTTGATGAAAATCGTTGTAAACGGGGCATGCAGGATATCCTGAAGATCAAGCATAAAGAACATCTAGAAATATATATGACAGACTTATGGTAACCCAGATTTTGTCATATACTTTCCATCTTGATAATTGTGAGCTATATTTGTATAAGTAAATTTGAGTCACATTTGGGAAAGAGTCCAATTTCAAAAACCATGAAACTGAACATACAGAAATTATTATGTATTAATTAACATAAAATTCACTCCACACATCTAAACCTCGCTCCTTCGCAATGTATCTCAGTGTACGAGTATTTAAGAAAAATCGACCCAATTCCCTAACAAAACATTATCGACCACGTTTTTCATAACAAACTTTCGGCATAAATCAAATTTATCTACTATATATCACGGTTTGCAAATGGTCTGCCAGAATATCGACGTCATTCTTTCATGCCGTCAATGTTTACAAATATCCTCCCAACACTATCCATTACAGTGATTGTTCTTCTCGTCCTTTTATTCTCTTGTTTTGTCTGTTGCTTCCTATGTCGAAGGAAACTTTGGTGAATACACAAGTTCTAAACAAATTATCAACAACAGACTTATTGACGTCTATCATTTTTCATGCAAAACAAAAAAGCACTCCAAGCTTCGCCTGACTATTATTATTCAGCATTATGGAATATTGCAATATCACAATGTGAAAGCCGAGTTTAGCACCAGCTGAGACATGCATTAAGGATGTTAAGAAAAACAAACTAGGTGAGCCTCAATTCAGGATTTTATTTACCTATATACTACGTTTCACAGGAATCTATTTAGTAATATCCAATCGCATTTCAATGAACCGTTCACTATGACAAACGAAATAAAATTCACTCACCCAAATTTTTAAATAAAATCCTGGCAATTTTCACTGTCCAACTTTCCCATCAAGACTGACTGACTTGACATGAATAGTCATTATTTCCCAGATTCAATTATATTGATGACAATAACCGCAAGGATGCTGGCAAGGACGATAGCCGTGACTACGACAACTATAGGACAAAGCAATTCACAAAATGACTGCCAACGAAGTAAATAAAATGTCCTTCAAGAAAATACCACCAAAATGGTATCATGGTGACATTCATTAAAGTTTCTTTTTGTGCTGCCCTGAAAGGAAATTCAGGAAGAAATCCAGAGACATCCTGAGAACCATACAATAAGTTTCCGTGGAACTTGTGATGATGTTCCATTTCATCGTGTCATATTACAATCGATCACAAGCAATTCTCAACTACATAGACAAATGCCTGGAATTTGGTATCAACTTGTCCTTTTCCGTTTGCCAGTCTCAACTCATCCTTTTGGCGTTTGGAGAATGGCCAAGCAATTATCTTTTTCTGCATCAATAACAGAAAGAGGATTCTGTGTTCAAGAACTTTCTTTTTGGGTTCTTTTAGGGAATATCCTTTCAACGTGCTTTTAAATATTATTTGGCAAATATAGAAAATCCAATCAATTCGAATATGTGATGAAATATTGGAGTCTCGGTTTTCTGTCTGTTTACTGTTTAACAACTATATTTTTCCGTTCAAAAACTCAAAAGGTTATCCTTAAATTGCGAGAAGATTTCAGACTTTGTTTTGTCGTTGAAACTGAAATTTATTTTATCACAATTTCAGAGATTTAAGATTTCATTGATTTTTAGAATTCATTTCGAAATATTTAGTCTGAGAAATAAGAATAAGAAATGCTGTATTTAAATCTGTTGTGCTATTTGATTAAAATGATATTTTCATTTAAAAAAAATCCAAGAAAAAAGGTGTGTGCTAAATAATAAATTTAATCTTGATTTAACAAAATCGTACTCTGTTTTAGGAAGAAGTTGAGTGCTGCTCAAATCGAAATTTTATATACTTATGAAATTGTTTGCTCGCAAGGATTTATCTTGTAATAAATATCTTTTGGTGGATACACATATTTGATTATAAATTCAATACTCCTTCATAGCTTGAATTTCAAAGAACGATGAGATAAAATGAATTTAAATTCATAGAATGTGGATCAATGTCCAAGAAGTAGATGTGAATATGAGTTTACAACTTTTTGAGGAAATAAGAAATTTGAGCTACCCTCAAAATCGAGGCAATCTTCTGAATAACAAGCCGCGAGGTGCGACCCTTGAGGTCCACACGGTCAACTTCCCAGTAATATCTACATAAACATCAACAACATTACAACAATGAGAGGTATTCATAGCAGTAACAGGAATGAGTTAATATGAATCATATCGTCTACGGGAGGGTCCATTGATTACGTAAGGTTTTTGGTCGATGAATATTCACGCGGATCAATTGGTGGGGGCCTTTTTGATCTTGAAAATTTTTGTTGGTTTTCAAAATTTAAGCAGTTTTTTTTAATTAAAAGACTATAAAAATTATTAAAAAGCTGCTGCATTATGCAAATATTTTAAAACTTCGATTGAATTTACAACATTTTTTTAGAATAAAGGATATAAAGTAATAGCATTCGTATGAACCCTCTTTACATGGTAACTTTGAATGATTTTTTTATTTTTAATTTAGTTTTTTTCATAATCATGGAAGAAAATTTTGCCGGTGTCTCTTCAAAAACTAATGAGAATGTATAAATGTTATAAACTGGTATCACTGTGCGGTGCAAATCAGGTTAAAAAATATTTTTTATAAAAAAAAACCATAATTTTTCGCATTTTCTTCTATTAAATTAAAAAAACGGCTGAAACGAATTTTTATATTGTTGAAAACTTCACAAAGATGTTAATACACGTCAACTGACACCTTAATGATCCAAATATTATATCTGGTTCGTGAGATATAGTGAATCATAAAAATGACCTTGAAAATCTTGATGAGTTTTAATGATTTTTTATTTTTAATTTAATTTTTCACGTAATCATGGGGAAAAGTTTTGATGGTGTTTTTACAAACATTGTTTGCAATATACAAATTGTATAAAGATTGATTACTATTTTTCGCAAATCAGCTTAAAAATTTATTGTTTATGAAAAAACCTAATTTTTTGCAGTTTTTTTTTCTTAAATTAAAAAAACGGCTCCAAAGTTTTTTTTAAAAATGCGACAGATTTACAAAAATATTAATACGCGTACAATGACACCTAAACGATGCAAATCCTATGTTTGATTCGCGAGATATAACGCATGACAGAAATGACCTTGAAAAACATGATGACTGTTAATGGTTTTTTATTTTTTATTTGACTTTTTTTGTAATCATGAGTAAAACTTTTGATGGCATTTTTATAAAAACTGTTTGGAGTATGTAAATTATATAAACTTTGATCACTTGGACTTGACAATAAGGTTAAAAATTTATTGTTTTTGAAAAAAAAAACAATTTTTTGCACTTTTTTTTAAAATTAAAAAACACCTCCAACGATTTTTTTTAAAACTTGATAGAATCACATAAATGTTACTACGCGTCGATTGACACCTTGATCAAGGAAATCGTATGTTTGGTTCGCGAGATATAACGCATGACAGAAATGACCTTCAAACGGACAAAACAGCAAACCCCCCCGATCGAAGTTTCCCAAAAACTAATCAGCTCTTAAAATTGCAAAGACGCTTCGATTGACACCTTAACGAATTCGATACGACTTTGTTTACGTGAGTTACGCTCTTTGAAAAAACTGTCCACGAACGCACATACGTACGTACGGACATACGTACACTTAAAATATACTCTAAAGACCTCAAAACGTAAAGATATGTTGAAAATTTCAATTTCGATTTTCGAGTCGATTACAAGAACTTCCCATATACTGGGAAGTTAAAAACCTTTAGATATTTGGTGAATATTCAAAGCAATATGATATAAGATACTCCATCTTCGCGTCAAGTTGTGTTCATACAATTGAGATGGGCAATTATATGCGAAAGATACAAAACTCACTTTCATTCTACTGAAAATTCGATTTTATCAACTCTTCAGCATGACGCTGATGTAATCACTCCAAGCGGAACTAATTGATGTCTTGTTCAACTTCAGGTGTGAAAAGTTATAAAAAAAATGGTCATTACTCAGCATTTCTTTCAAAAGCATGGTGAAAAAGGCAGAGTATCGAATTAATTTTTGCAGTATTTGTATGGATCTGCTTACAAAAGCAAAATTTGAAGGAATAGAGTGCTGACATACGAGTTACTATATATACGTGTGTAATCTAATTTTGGACGAAATCGAACTTCAAGCCAAAGATACATTTCAGCTCCACAAAAAACTCTTGTCGATATTTCTATCCGAATGTGGCCATTAAACAAAAAAAATAGTAACGTTCGTTGGACAACTTAATTAGCCTAAATTCCAAAACCCGAATGGCATCCAAACAAATCATAAGGACGAAAAACAAAACAGCATAGCTAAATCAGCGAATTGGACTCTACTTCTCTACACGATTAAGCTTTCGACCACACTCCATGTGAAGATCTACCACTTAAATCCAAGCGATGATTGTAAATCTTTTTCCGGTTTAGTATAGTCAAGGAAGAACTACAACAACAACAAGAATTTATGGCTAGATGGTTAGTTCTAGGCTAGGTTGCTGCTGGCTTATACAGTTTGCTGGACTATTTGGCGTCGATGTCGTTGTCGTAGTTCCAATCGAAGTTATCCATTTCGACCGGTTGCTTCCAAAGTGGTCATCAATTACAAAAGAAAGTTGAGGGTTTTTCGATTGGCATTTTAATCGAAATCATACTGAGAAAGATATGTGTGTATTGAATTCATTTGGAAGAGTTCACTGGACCCTGTGATTGTTTTTCTTTTTTGTCTAGGTTTTTAGGCAGTTAGGCAGCAAAAATTATTTCCGTTTAGTGACCAAATATTTGCTAAGGACCAATGCCACGTAAGCAAAATCATGACCATTTAAGCTGATATTGATTGTCACAAGTCTGAAGCAGATTCATTAATAAACTCACAAAATTGCAACCGCAAAGTTCCTGGTTAAATACTCTTTCAAAACAAATCTTCTCACAAATGCCAGTGTCCATTATTTGGGATCAAATTTTGAAATATTCAGATTGTTTGTAATAAAGATGAAAAATTAATATCAAATTTATCACTAAATGCTAAGAAAAATATTTTTCAAAACTGACAAAATTTACTGATTGATAATTACTATGATTGTGTTGGAATATTTTTGTTTTCTTATTTTATTTTTGTTCAAGTTCTTCGAAGTAAATTGTCAAATCTTGAATATCTAGTTTTTCATAAATTCTTTAAAAAAAATTCATTACTTACGAGACTGTTTTCATTGGCTAAGTAATTTTGTGTTAATTTTCCATACACATCATCCCTGGAAGTGTTTTCATGGAATCAAACATTTTATCACGAAT
Organism: Oxycera nigricornis; assembly: GCA_963942545.1. NCBI lineage: Eukaryota > Metazoa > Arthropoda > Insecta > Diptera > Stratiomyidae > Oxycera > Oxycera nigricornis. The sequence goes on from OZ012661.1 coordinate 101,221,674, forward strand.
TTCCACACATTTTTCGAATGGTTTTTTTTAAAATCTATCTTTTAATATTTCTAAAAAAGTTTTCTCATGAATTACTGCATGACTTTGTAAAACTAACTACCTAAAATTTTCTCATAACATTTTTTTCGAAAAATTTCAAAGGATTTTTCCATTAGCAGTCGCATTCAGTAACGCCAGATTTTTGAGTTCTACCATTGGAAAATTAAATATCTACCAGCCAAAAAACGCTAGAAAATTATTTCCATATATGTAAATTTTTATGCCAGAAACCCATTCGCTAAATTTCAACAGATTTTAACCGATTGGTTGGAATATTGGAATTTGGTTATAGTGAAAATTTGTTTGGAATGTCATTAAAATTTAAGATAAAAACATTTAAAAACAATTACGTCCACAGCTTTTCATAGAGGGACCTATTAGAATCGATCTTTCATTTTTTTCCACATTAATTTTTTTATCGTTATGTTTGCTCTAAGCTTTCAAAAAAAATGTAAACTATAAATAAAATGTGTGAAATAGTTTTTTGGTTCTTCAAAAAAAAACTCTTTGTTTTTTTTAACCATCTATTTTATTCAACAGGAAATGAAACAAATATCAGCATAATTTTAGATATTATAAAGGCGATTGTACTTGTAATCTTAATTTGCAAAAAAAATCAAGATTTTTCGTGGCGTAAATTCACAAACATCAAACAATTCTGAAAATTTTTCCACAAAAACTTTTCCCTAAATTCCAGTGATTATTTTATTTGTGTAAATTTTTACTAGAAATGATCATTTCATAATGTTTTAAACAATTTTATCGTAAAATCATCTGAATTTCAGCGAAGAGAGGCTAGCAATAGACAGAATACAAAAGTATTCAAACCAAATAATTGTAAAAAATTCGAGTTTTTTGTAAAACACTTCGCGCGAATTGTTTGAAAGATTTTCGGTGTTAAAGAGTCTTCAAATGCTTTATTTTGAATATAAATCTATCAAAACTATTCGAAAATATTCTGCATAAGAAATGTCTAGGCTAACAGAATTTCAGATAATTATTCTGCTTTAGAATTTTATAGCTCTAACTGGTTCAACAAATTGTCTAAATTATTTAGTAATAATGAAAATTAAAAAATTGTTCGTATATTATGCAGGATATTTTTGGACACTCAATAAACCAGGATATAAAAAAAGTTGAACAAAAACTAATCTTGAGGTGTTCCAGTAGGAATTCGTAGGAACATCAATTGCCGAAATAAAAAAAAAATCTTGATTAATTTTTTTTATTAAATAGCATTATTTTCATTATTATTTTTGTAATATATTTAATATCTATGTAAATATTACTGGGAAATTGACCGTGTGGAACTCAAGGGTCGCACCTCGCGGCTTGTTGTATATCAAAATCAACTCAGACCAATAGCAGAGCAGCAACAATTGTGCTACTTTTTTGAAAATATTGTTTTTTCTGCTACATGTGTACATAAGTGATCAATTCTCTACAAAATTCTGTTTGCAATTGGCAATATTCAGATTTGATAAACTTGCTGTCAGCCGAAATATGTTTACCATCTCATTTCACATAAGATTTAAGATCTGTAGAATTCGGGCAAGAGTTTAAGTGATGCTCAATTATTTTCTTAAATATAATCCAAGAGAACAGCCGCCAACCACGCTCGAATCCAATAAACAGACTGTAAACATCAGAAAGATACATCCATATATCAAAGTGTACTAAGGCGTGTGTATTTCCCGCGTTTCGGAAGCATCTCCTCATGAGAGATCCCATAAGTATGTATATCCAACAACCACCTAGCTTAGCTAGCCAGACGCGTTTGACCTCATCATCTCCTAGTGTTTACTTGAATCCAATCCCGCAAGAAAAAAACAACTTAATATCAGAAAGAGCTGTGGAAATTTTAAAACATGATTTTGATACTTGTAGTCAAGACAATTCGAAGAGAGACCAGGGCTAGAAACATCTTGAAACCGAAGAAACTATCGGAAATATACAAATAAACAAACAAATCTCTTCTATGGTCGCGTTAACTGCTTTTCCCGAGTGTAGGCGTTAAGCACGCCACGCCAAAGACAAGAGCTTGGTGGCACCGTGAATCTCTAGCCGCGACGGTTTCTGGTGGTTTAGCGCTTCAAGATGTTGCCGCAAAACTGATCCCAAGATGGTACTTTCGCCGTGCTTAAGAGAACGTTCGGCGGAAAACAAAAATAAAGAAGGAAGTAGAGAAGTTTACAGCAGCATATCCCAAAGGCGAATTGCAATAAGAAAACTTTATCCAATCTTTGGGCTCTTCTTCGACCAGACGAGAGATATTTAGATACAAATCTTAAGATACACTCCGGTAACGTAAAGTTTTTCGGTTGGATGAATTGTTGTTCATCGCGACCAGCAGCATTGGTGTGGTGTGGTGGGTACTCGTGGTGTTTATTCTTCTTGACTATATACTTTCTTAGCCAGACAAGTGGATCGATAACTTCCACTCAAACATTTGGATTATCACTCGAGGCTTGCAAGAGAAATGTTTGTGTACAGACGTCGAGCCAATTGGAATTCACATGTTTGTAAACAGTAATTTCCGGTTATTGGAAAGTTGATGAGATGTTTCGGCTTTAGAACAATATTTTATAGAGGAACTTTTCCCAAATTAGAAGTAATCGTCTTTCAAAAAAATATGAACACAAGAATTTGAATCATAAAGCTGTACCAATAAATATCTTGGAAAATAATCATATTTTAGGTCATGCTTTTCTGCAGAGACTATCCAAATTTGTCTCTATTTATGAGTCTACTGCTGTCACAGGTAGTTCGCATCCTAATTACTACAAAAAGGATTTAAATATATCCTTTGTCAACACATCCAGATGAAATCTACTGAGCAAGTAGTTAAGTTAACCACCATAAATTCAGCCTTAACTAAACCTGAGCAATACAGTTGCAATCAAAATTTTGAAAATTTTTTTTCTCTAGGACATAATTTACAATTGAATTGAATAGAAAAATGGGTTCTCCGTTTAATTTAAATAAAGATATCGGCAATGGTGAACGTTTTCCGTATATGTGTTGTTTGTTTTGCCATAGATATTTTATCCGTTTCGAGGACTGTATGCGGCATGAACTCACCGCACGCCATCAAAGGATTATCAACGATAAATTGCAGCGAATGCACAGCGATTTTGAAGAACGGGCGAAACTCAAGGAGAAGGATTGTTTTCGAAAAACGGACTACAAACGATTGAAGAATTCGGATGCGGAGTTGGCAAAACATAACAAGTTGACTTTAAAAGATTTTCAAATGGGAGGCAAGTTTTGATATGAACTTATTTTAAGAAGGATATTTTGAAGTACGTGGTGAACTATGAACATTTGCGTGAATAAAATTGTTATATTTCTAATTTAGCTTGTTTGTTGTACTGAATTTTCTATTTTAATGTTTCAGGGTGTGGTCTAACACATGGATTTATGAAATTTTCTATGAAGTTTGCTAAATTTTTGAAAGTGTGTTTTGTATTCGTTTCAAAAATATTTATTTCAAAATTTTGGCGGTTTGATATTTGAATATTGGTTTGAATAGATATAATACATTTAAATGAAATTTATGTGATACGTATTGAAAGAATTCGATCATTAAATGTATTAAAAATTAAAATTCATTTGTAGAATCGGTCATTCGTGGAGTTTTTTATTGAATCTTTTTATAAAAATAAAATTACTCTTAGAATTTATTCCGAAATAAATATATACATATATAATATATATTATTATATATCCAATCTTTATTTATTCCGAAATATATATACATATATAATATATGTATATAATAATATTTTATAAAAAAAGATTTCAGTGCGCTTTTAAAAATTGAAATAGTATTTAAAACATTGTTTAAGCAGTTTTAACCAGAATTACATAAAAAACAATGTGCAGAAAAATACCGAGATCATATTATGCCGGCTTCCCACGACGCGCGTTTGCTTGGGCCGTACTGATTTGAAATTTCCGTTTTGCGTGGATAGAACACGACAATACGAACCATACCTTCTTCACGCCATTTTGTCGCAAGCCTAAACAAAATAGAGCGTGATTTCACGCGACGCATACATCCGATGTTGAAATGGTAGTGCATAGAAGCTTTGCAAAATTCCCATGTCAAATTTGATTGGTCATTTTTTTCAAGCTTTATTTCGTGTTATTTTTCTCAGTGAAAATAAATCTCTAGAAAAATGTACTGACAGATGACATTTCTCCGAAAATATGCTTTGGAAAGATTATACATTTTTTATTTGATAAGATCTTAATATATTTTTGAAGAAAAAACAAATAGTGGCGAATTAGTCACAGTTGTATTAAATTTTATAAAAATAACGATTGATATTTCGTAAACTATTTTAATCTTCATCAAAAGCAAAAACAAATCACCGCGTTTTTGTATTTTCATAGACAAACTGTTCTGTTTGTTGATAAAAATTTTGAACGTTCAATGGATAATCGCATTGCACATGACCAAACACTTGAAGCCATCGCTCCAATAGCCCGAGAAGCACCAAGCAGCACTGGATAAAACTTCACCTCCTTCAATCCATAGTGGTATAACATCGCTCCCGACACAGCAAAAGTATTCGGATAAGGATTCTTCGTCACCCCGACTTTTGCCAATGTCGATGGTACAACTTTGCACAAAGATGAAATTAATTGAAGGTGAGGATCATCAGGGAAATTCTACACCACGTATTTTCATGCAGACAAATCGAGGATCAACCAACTTCAGCACCATATGACCGTAACCAGGAATAACTTGACCACTATCTAACTTATTCTTCACGTAGCATTTGATCTCGTTTTCTGATGGATGATCTCCAAGTATTATTTGCAATTTCAATATCAATACCATCGCATCCTGCAACGCACCACCGTGTAAGTGACCCGCCCCGTATGCCACGAAAGCATTCCACTAAATGCGTTGCATGGGCTGACACATTGGCACCATCGCGATCACTATGCACTGTAAGGAACAGTCTAACAAACTCTACAAACTCCTTGCTATCCAAGAATGCATATTTCCAATATTCATTTTTATGAACATAGAACGATATCCTTCGAACAGTTACTGTCATTACTCATAATTGTTACTGCACATGAAAGTTGCGTTATCGGATCAAGAGTTGTCGGCATATTATGCAACATAACGCGCACGTGCTTTGGAAGGATCGCGCGACTGGCAAAATCGGCTGATAATAATTTCACTTGCTCCTTCGTTCGAATATCGTCTGTTAGTATCAAAAAAGCATGGCGTCAGGTAAGGGTTGCGTTCCACCGTCAGCTTTCGGTAATAGATGCAAACAATAAGCAAGCGGTATGCCATGATATTGCACTCCTTGCTCAGGATCAACTACCGACATTTCGTATACCAGCGCGTTTGGTCTCATCATTTCGTAGTACATGGAATCAATGGTCACATTTGCTGTTTTTTCATGACCTTTTTCCTTGCGAAACTCTCGAGCACGATTAAACTTTTTTTAATTTTCCTTCCGAGGAGGAATTGGATAAAATCGCTGGCCTGTGATGCGTTTCGCAGGAAAATCGATGGTTTCAGTTGCATCATCCAAATAAGGGTGGGGACACTTTAAATAGTAGTAAAAACATTCTGACTTCATAAATTCTCCTACAAACTTTATTGAGAACTAGAAATGGAGGTGGTTTTAATCGATAGAAATCCGGCATGCCGGGAGCCAGGAACTGATCGGTATCTTTTTGAAGATTTCCAACTTTGCAACATTGTTAATAAATAAGTTAACTTACCTGAATTTCATATTAAATTAAATATTGACATCATCAAATTATCCAAAGTGTGTTTTTACCTGAAAATAAAGAAATTTAAAATAAGTTGGAGTACGTTCAATTTATTAAATGTTATTGTTAAATTTATTCCAGAAACAGATAGAATAGTATTTGATCATAAAATGACTTTCGATCTCTCTAAATATAAACGGCTATAGCTTCTGGGTAAGTTTTAAGTTGTTTTTGACTACCAAGCTGAAGTGAAATGAAATTAATTTTAAATTAATTATTGTAAATTAAGACGGTTTGGAGTTTTTATGGACAATTCAGATGGAATCCAAAGTTTGTTTTCATAGTAAATTGAAATGATGAAAGCAACATTAACGAATATACAAATCAAACAATATTTCTCCAAACAAAACACCTAGTAAGAAAATCCTGCACCGTTTTTACAATTATTATTGAATGATAAGAAAATTTTATTTAAATTTTACTAGCTTCGACCTTTATTTTAACCACAAAATTTGGGGAAAAAATATTAATACGATAAAATCAAAAACAATACGATATTATACAGATTTATTATATTTTACGTACAAAACAAATATAAATGCAATATACGAAACACGTCCAGAAAGTAAGAGTACTCAATTTTTCTAATTAAAAAAAATTGTATTTAAAACAAAGTTACAGAATTTTTTAGGTGAATATGTCAATTATTTTTCCACGTAGTCTCCTTTTCGTTCTATGCAGGCTGTGAGCCGTGGCACAAGCTTTTTAACGCCATCCTGAAAGAACTCTCCCGCCATCTTCGTTTTCCAGTTCAGGACCTCTTGTTTCACTTCCTCGTCAGTTGAAATTTTTTTTCCATCCATGTGAATCTTCAGGGAAGAGAAAAGATGGAATTCTGAAGGCGCCAAGTCAAGGTAAATGCAGGGTGGTTCAAAATGTCCCAACCAAATGAGTCCAGAAGCGCTTTGGTGGCATTGGCCGTGTGCGGGCGGGCGTTGTCGTGCAACAAGCACACACCCTTTGTGAAAATTTCCCTCCGTTTGTTTTGAATTGCTCTCTTGAGTTTCTTTATGGCCTCACAGTATTGTGCTTCATTAATCGTCTCCCCTTGAAGCAAAAATTCGATCAAAATGATCTTTTTTCGGTCTGAAAACATAGTGGCCATGATTTTTTTGCCCGAAATTCAAGTTTTGAATTTTTTGGCAGATGGAAAACTGGTGTGCCGCCACTGTGATGACTATATTTTTGTCTCAGGTGTGTAATGAGCTACCCAGGTTTCATCTCCAGTTACAATCGAACTTAGAAAATCCTCACCTTCCAATTCAAATCGCTCAAGGAAATCGCGAGTGCCGATTCAGTTTGTGCTGTTCTGTCAGTTGTTTTGGGATCCATCTTGCGCATCACTTTCGTAATCCCAGCATTTCTGTAATTGTTTCGTATAAGAGAGATCTGGAGAGTTGTTGAAACTTCGCCAAAATGCATCCAGTGTCAATCGCCGGTCTTTTCGAACAGTTTTCTCAATTTTTTCCACCAACTCATCGTTCAAAATTGAAGGTCTTCCACACCTCTGATCGTCATGATCGTTCTGCCTTCTTTAAACTCACGACACCACTTGAACACGTTCGTTCGGTTCATAACACCTTCGCCATAAACAGTTTTGACACGTGAAAAAATTTCGGTTGCTGTTTTACCTTCAGCGAGAAGGAATCGTATGACAGCGCGCACTTCGAACTTGGCGGGATGTTTCTGTTTAGGAGAGCCCCACTACTATTCAGTGTTGCCAACATTAAAAAAACTCACAGCATGAGAAGGCAACCAGTACTCTTACTTTCTGGACGTGCCTCGGACTTTCATAACCATTTAGTAATATATTTCACATTCGGCAGAGTCAATCTGAATGTAAAATCTCAGATTTTCAGCCAAAAATGAAACAAAGAGATCTTTGATCGAAAGTTGAAAATGAACATGGGATGATCAACAAAAACAAGAAGAAACAAAGTTCAGGAGTCATAACTTCTTAAGATCTGTTTAAAATGATTTAAATAGGAAGAGATTACCTATAGTACGCCAAGCTGAGAATATGCATAAATTGCGTAATTTGCCATGATTCCCCGATCGTAATTAATTACTTTAAAAAAAACATGTTCCTCCTAATTATCGAAATATCACCACCTTCTTAAACAATTCTTCAAATTAAATTTACTAAATGAATTTCAATATCAAGTTTTCGATCATTACGTGGATGCAACCATCCATTAACAAGTTCTTACTCTCTTCGGTATAATTCACCTTGCGATTGACTCTAGAGTGTCATCAAGAATGCTATTATCGTTAAAAGCAATTAATTTTCATTTTAGTAGCCTCTAACATAAACTTAGTAGCATTTCCATTTCCACACTATCAACACCATATCTCTTGCGAAGAAATCTAAAACAGAAGGACATTCTTACCGAAATGGTATGCTTCTTATGACGGAATGAGTGGCACACTGTCCAGCATTCATCGCTTCCGCAAGCAACATTTCTATAAGATTTCTTCAGCAGTCCATCATCCCAGTGCAAACTTATTGCCTAAAACCGCCATCGTATCCACGATCTGTGACCATTTTCGACATTTTTTAATGACAAAACAAACACCTACGAGATTAATGGTCGTTTCATCATTTTTGGCGTCCATTTACGAGGTGATCGGGGCTGGCGCACTAGCAGCCATGGCTCAAGCGTAGGTTACCTCAGCATATGCAAATACACGTTACATGGATTTACTACCATAGTAAATTCCAAGCAGTTGCTGGTTCTTCGTCTAACTGTTACCTGTGTAACCACCGATGGATGGTAGGCAGCGGAGGCGGATGGTATGTTAGTGTGACGGTGAGAAAACCCTTGCTAAATTATTATAAATGGATTCTTGGCCACGCTTGGCGGCCGGCATGATTGCATACACAACAATGAGGTGAGACCATAAAACCAAAGTTAATAGTCTTAATTATTGTTGTTGGACGAGCCGTACGTGAGGACATGTTGTGGGCTGGCTAGCACTGCCTCCAGGTACAAGATAGCAGCCGGTGGAAGGTCCCACTAAGAAGTGTGAGATGTCCAAGCTGTGAAATCCGCTTAGGCTGTAATGATCGATTCTTAAATAGCAGCGATTAAGCTGGTACAGTAAGTCACACGAGAGTTTAGCTATAGAAATGGGTTGGATATGAGCACAATTAGTCCAGTCAAATGCGAGTTTGACCGTGCATTTTAGGTAGGCAGGGACATTTTTATTGCAATGCATGGGAAATGGTATAGTTAGCTTATGTCCAATTTTCCGGGATTGCAGCTCCAATCATCTGGGCTCCATTTTAAAAACAAAAGAATGTGGGACACCTCCATATCTTCGAAACCACAAGAAAGTTGTGTATGGAAAACTTAGGTAAAATACAATTTTTAGCAAGTCGTCAATATATCATTTTTACGTGGTGTCAATAATAAAAAAGTTACAAGTCAAAAAGCACACTCAAAAAGAGAGGGACAACTTTCGGGCGCCACAACTTCTTTATTTCCACGTTTAACGCAAAACACGTTGGAATACTTTTCTAAGATAATTTTGTCACAAATCGTTTGCGGTATTCATTGTTCCAATCACTATACATTAGCGGGAGTTATTTCATTGCAAAGGGGAGAAAGTCGCGTGAAAAATGCGTTTTTAGGCCAAATAATCGGCTTTTGAAAGGACTTAAGACATGTAATAACAATCTTAACTTTTACACTGTATGTTAGATTTATCCTTTGATTCCTTATATGCCAATAAAATCGTTGATAATAAGTTTTCATAAGAATCAGCCAATCTGAGCTAAAATCATTTAAGTACAAAAATTGTTATGATTTACGATTTTCATCAAAGAAGTTATTCAAACAATTTGGGAATTCCAAATAAACAATCTATATTTTAAACAAAAAATCACGGATAGTTTTTCGTTGTAGTATCACCCGATAAAACTGAATTTAAGCACGCCTACCAAATTTATTCGATAAAAAAAATTTAACTGCGAACGTTGATGAGACTCTCTTTTTTTAAATAATGAAGACACTTCTAAATTAGCCCCTATTTAAATAACTTCGATAAAACTAAGTCCTCTTGCTTAGCTTTACGCTAATTTTTGTTCTAAGAAGCTATAAATTTTTTGTTTCAGTAAAAATTGTTTAAACTACTAAGAAAATAAATGTTTACGAAAAATGAAATATAAAAATAGTTGTCTGAAATAAATATCGGCTTAACAGTTTCAGTATATTTTATTGCATCAAATATTACAAACACCAGAGGCGTAGTCCTGAAAAACAAATTTTTAGCCCATCAATCAAAAATTTGAGTACACGCTCGATCTAACTAAAAATTGTTTTACCAGTTGAATAAATTTATTAATTCTAGTCGTATAATAAAACACTTTAAATTATATTGCCAAAACGTTTGATTCCATTCAAAATAACGGACAAATTTCTTCTTTAACAGAGCTATCTCAGAAATCAAATCTGCAAATTTAATAAGAAATTTACTTAAGCTTTCATCTCAAATCCAGCAGTAATTTTTAAAACAGGTGAAATTATTTCTCTCTTTTCAAAAAAATGTATGCAGGCAAATCAGAAAAACTTTGATGTAAATTTTTAAACAAAAACTTTCCATATGACTATGACAAACTAGATGAATATATTAAATGTTTTCTTTGAAACCAAACAAGTCGTTTCTTCAAAATATTTCAATTTTTTGACGGGGGAATCAGAAACATACAAACTGTCCAATAATATTTGTTTGACCAATAAAAAGTATATTTTACTTGTCCAAACAAAAACTTTCGCCACCATGAAACTGTGTTGCTATTATCTTAGCACAAATATATTTAGATACAGGAGATTTTTTAATTATGATCCACAAAATCATGTCAATTTATTTTAGATTAAATAAAAAATTGACTTATGATCATGATGTGCTGCTCTAAACATATTTACTATTCTTGCAAGTTGTTATATGTTTCTTTGCCTACTCTAGCTATTTTTGTTCAACAAATGCAGAATGTTTAAACTGTTTGATATCTTGCAAAACTCTAGTAATTTTTAATTACTTCAAAAACTTTGGAGACAAGAAAGTTTATTTCATTATTCTGGTCCAGCAGCATGGATCAAAACAATGGTGGCTAACCCTCCATCAGAATCTCAAACCATGTAACGTTTGCTGTATCTTCGGGCTATAAACGCTCTAAAAATTCATTCGGTAGAAATTAGACGCTACAAGAGAAACAAAAATAGGAAACCCTGTTGAAACAAAAAAATTGACCATTTAATTCGAGGATATCGAAAATTCTTTATTCGAATTTAAGGGGACTTTTAGGTTACGATTTTCACAAAACAAGTTTTTTCTGATGATTTTTTTTTCATGGAAGGAAAAAAGATATCTTTCTGAAATTTCTCACAAATATTAATTAACATTTCAAATATACAAAATAAAATTTTCAAAATTTTCGAAACTGTTTTTTGGATTTTACGAATTTTTCAAAAAAATGCCCGAAATTGATGGCGGACATGATTACTCTAGTCTGCAACATCTGAGAGAGAAAAATTAAATCAAAAATTAATCCTTGTTTATTCCGAAATAAATATATACATATATAATATATATTATTATATATCCAATCTTTATTTATTCCGAAATAAATATATACATATATAATATATATTATTATATATCCAATCTTTATTTATTCCGAAATATATATACATATATAATATATGTATATAATAATATTTTATAAAAAAAGATTTCAGTGCGCTTTTAAAAATTGAAATAGTATTTAAAACATTGTTTAAGCAGTTTTAACCAGAATTACATAAAAAACAATGTGCAGAAAAATACCGAGATCATATTATGCCGGCTTCCCACGACGCGCGTTTGCTTGGGCCGTACTGATTTGAAATTTCCGTTTTGCGTGGATAGAACACGACAATACGAACCATACCTTCTTCACGCCATTTTGTCGCAAGCCTAAACAAAATAGAGCGTGATTTCACGCGACGCATACATCCGATGTTGAAATGGTAGTGCATAGAAGCTTTGCAAAATTCCCATGTCAAATTTGATTGGTCATTTTTTTCAAGCTTTATTTCGTGTTATTTTTCTCAGTGAAAATAAATCTCTAGAAAAATGTACTGACAGATGACATTTCTCCGAAAATATGCTTTGGAAAGATTATACATTTTTTATTTGATAAGATCTTAATATATTTTTGAAGAAAAAACAAATAGTGGCGAATTAGTCACAGTTGTATTAAATTTTATAAAAATAACGATTGATATTTCGTAAACTATTTTAATCTTCATCAAAAGCAAAAACAAATCACCGCGTTTTTGTATTTTCATAGACAAACTGTTCTGTTTGTTGATAAAAATTTTGAACGTTCAATGGATAATCGCATTGCACATGACCAAACACTTGAAGCCATCGCTCCAATAGCCCGAGAAGCACCAAGCAGCACTGGATAAAACTTCACCTCCTTCAATCCATAGTGGTATAACATCGCTCCCGACACAGCAAAAGTATTCGGATAAGGATTCTTCGTCACCCCGACTTTTGCCAATGTCGATGGTACAACTTTGCACAAAGATGAAATTAATTGAAGGTGAGGATCATCAGGGAAATTCTACACCACGTATTTTCATGCAGACAAATCGAGGATCAACCAACTTCAGCACCATATGACCGTAACCAGGAATAACTTGACCACTATCTAACTTATTCTTCACGTAGCATTTGATCTCGTTTTCTGATGGATGATCTCCAAGTATTATTTGCAATTTCAATATCAATACCATCGCATCCTGCAACGCACCACCGTGTAAGTGACCCGCCCCGTATGCCACGAAAGCATTCCACTAAATGCGTTGCATGGGCTGACACATTGGCACCATCGCGATCACTATGCACTGTAAGGAACAGTCTAACAAACTCTACAAACTCCTTGCTATCCAAGAATGCATATTTCCAATATTCATTTTTATGAACATAGAACGATATCCTTCGAACAGTTACTGTCATTACTCATAATTGTTACTGCACATGAAAGTTGCGTTATCGGATCAAGAGTTGTCGGCATATTATGCAACATAACGCGCACGTGCTTTGGAAGGATCGCGCGACTGGCAAAATCGGCTGATAATAATTTCACTTGCTCCTTCGTTCGAATATCGTCTGTTAGTATCAAAAAAGCATGGCGTCAGGTAAGGGTTGCGTTCCACCGTCAGCTTTCGGTAATAGATGCAAACAATAAGCAAGCGGTATGCCATGATATTGCACTCCTTGCTCAGGATCAACTACCGACATTTCGTATACCAGCGCGTTTGGTCTCATCATTTCGTAGTACATGGAATCAATGGTCACATTTGCTGTTTTTTCATGACCTTTTTCCTTGCGAAACTCTCGAGCACGATTAAACTTTTTTTAATTTTCCTTCCGAGGAGGAATTGGATAAAATCGCTGGCCTGTGATGCGTTTCGCAGGAAAATCGATGGTTTCAGTTGCATCATCCAAATAAGGGTGGGGACACTTTAAATAGTAGTAAAAACATTCTGACTTCATAAATTCTCCTACAAACTTTATTGAGAACTAGAAATGGAGGTGGTTTTAATCGATAGAAATCCGGCATGCCGGGAGCCAGGAACTGATCGGTATCTTTTTGAAGATTTCCAACTTTGCAACATTGTTAATAAATAAGTTAACTTACCTGAATTTCATATTAAATTAAATATTGACATCATCAAATTATCCAAAGTGTGTTTTTACCTGAAAATAAAGAAATTTAAAATAAGTTGGAGTACGTTCAATTTATTAAATGTTATTGTTAAATTTATTCCAGAAACAGATAGAATAGTATTTGATCATAAAATGACTTTCGATCTCTCTAAATATAAACGGCTATAGCTTCTGGGTAAGTTTTAAGTTGTTTTTGACTACCAAGCTGAAGTGAAATGAAATTAATTTTAAATTAATTATTGTAAATTAAGACGGTTTGGAGTTTTTATGGACAATTCAGATGGAATCCAAAGTTTGTTTTCATAGTAAATTGAAATGATGAAAGCAACATTAACGAATATACAAATCAAACAATATTTCTCCAAACAAAACACCTAGTAAGAAAATCCTGCACCGTTTTTACAATTATTATTGAATGATAAGAAAATTTTATTTAAATTTTACTAGCTTCGACCTTTATTTTAACCACAAAATTTGGGGAAAAAATATTAATACGATAAAATCAAAAACAATACGATATTATACAGATTTATTATATTTTACGTACAAAACAAATATAAATGCAATATACGAAACACGTCCAGAAAGTAAGAGTACTCAATTTTTCTAATTAAAAAAAATTGTATTTAAAACAAAGTTACAGAATTTTTTAGGTGAATATGTCAATTATTTTTCCACGTAGTCTCCTTTTCGTTCTATGCAGGCTGTGAGCCGTGGCACAAGCTTTTTAACGCCATCCTGAAAGAACTCTCCCGCCATCTTCGTTTTCCAGTTCAGGACCTCTTGTTTCACTTCCTCGTCAGTTGAAATTTTTTTTCCATCCATGTGAATCTTCAGGGAAGAGAAAAGATGGAATTCTGAAGGCGCCAAGTCAAGGTAAATGCAGGGTGGTTCAAAATGTCCCAACCAAATGAGTCCAGAAGCGCTTTGGTGGCATTGGCCGTGTGCGGGCGGGCGTTGTCGTGCAACAAGCACACACCCTTTGTGAAAATTTCCCTCCGTTTGTTTTGAATTGCTCTCTTGAGTTTCTTTATGGCCTCACAGTATTGTGCTTCATTAATCGTCTCCCCTTGAAGCAAAAATTCGATCAAAATGATCTTTTTTCGGTCTGAAAACATAGTGGCCATGATTTTTTTGCCCGAAATTCAAGTTTTGAATTTTTTGGCAGATGGAAAACTGGTGTGCCGCCACTGTGATGACTATATTTTTGTCTCAGGTGTGTAATGAGCTACCCAGGTTTCATCTCCAGTTACAATCGAACTTAGAAAATCCTCACCTTCCAATTCAAATCGCTCAAGGAAATCGCGAGTGCCGATTCAGTTTGTGCTGTTCTGTCAGTTGTTTTGGGATCCATCTTGCGCATCACTTTCGTAATCCCAGCATTTCTGTAATTGTTTCGTATAAGAGAGATCTGGAGAGTTGTTGAAACTTCGCCAAAATGCATCCAGTGTCAATCGCCGGTCTTTTCGAACAGTTTTCTCAATTTTTTCCACCAACTCATCGTTCAAAATTGAAGGTCTTCCACACCTCTGATCGTCATGATCGTTCTGCCTTCTTTAAACTCACGACACCACTTGAACACGTTCGTTCGGTTCATAACACCTTCGCCATAAACAGTTTTGACACGTGAAAAAATTTCGGTTGCTGTTTTACCTTCAGCGAGAAGGAATCGTATGACAGCGCGCACTTCGAACTTGGCGGGATGTTTCTGTTTAGGAGAGCCCCACTACTATTCAGTGTTGCCAACATTAAAAAAACTCACAGCATGAGAAGGCAACCAGTACTCTTACTTTCTGGACGTGCCTCGGACTTTCATAACCATTTAGTAATATATTTCACATTCGGCAGAGTCAATCTGAATGTAAAATCTCAGATTTTCAGCCAAAAATGAAACAAAGAGATCTTTGATCGAAAGTTGAAAATGAACATGGGATGATCAACAAAAACAAGAAGAAACAAAGTTCAGGAGTCATAACTTCTTAAGATCTGTTTAAAATGATTTAAATAGGAAGAGATTACCTATAGTACGCCAAGCTGAGAATATGCATAAATTGCGTAATTTGCCATGATTCCCCGATCGTAATTAATTACTTTAAAAAAAACATGTTCCTCCTAATTATCGAAATATCACCACCTTCTTAAACAATTCTTCAAATTAAATTTACTAAATGAATTTCAATATCAAGTTTTCGATCATTACGTGGATGCAACCATCCATTAACAAGTTCTTACTCTCTTCGGTATAATTCACCTTGCGATTGACTCTAGAGTGTCATCAAGAATGCTATTATCGTTAAAAGCAATTAATTTTCATTTTAGTAGCCTCTAACATAAACTTAGTAGCATTTCCATTTCCACACTATCAACACCATATCTCTTGCGAAGAAATCTAAAACAGAAGGACATTCTTACCGAAATGGTATGCTTCTTATGACGGAATGAGTGGCACACTGTCCAGCATTCATCGCTTCCGCAAGCAACATTTCTATAAGATTTCTTCAGCAGTCCATCATCCCAGTGCAAACTTATTGCCTAAAACCGCCATCGTATCCACGATCTGTGACCATTTTCGACATTTTTTAATGACAAAACAAACACCTACGAGATTAATGGTCGTTTCATCATTTTTGGCGTCCATTTACGAGGTGATCGGGGCTGGCGCACTAGCAGCCATGGCTCAAGCGTAGGTTACCTCAGCATATGCAAATACACGTTACATGGATTTACTACCATAGTAAATTCCAAGCAGTTGCTGGTTCTTCGTCTAACTGTTACCTGTGTAACCACCGATGGATGGTAGGCAGCGGAGGCGGATGGTATGTTAGTGTGACGGTGAGAAAACCCTTGCTAAATTATTATAAATGGATTCTTGGCCACGCTTGGCGGCCGGCATGATTGCATACACAACAATGAGGTGAGACCATAAAACCAAAGTTAATAGTCTTAATTATTGTTGTTGGACGAGCCGTACGTGAGGACATGTTGTGGGCTGGCTAGCACTGCCTCCAGGTACAAGATAGCAGCCGGTGGAAGGTCCCACTAAGAAGTGTGAGATGTCCAAGCTGTGAAATCCGCTTAGGCTGTAATGATCGATTCTTAAATAGCAGCGATTAAGCTGGTACAGTAAGTCACACGAGAGTTTAGCTATAGAAATGGGTTGGATATGAGCACAATTAGTCCAGTCAAATGCGAGTTTGACCGTGCATTTTAGGTAGGCAGGGACATTTTTATTGCAATGCATGGGAAATGGTATAGTTAGCTTATGTCCAATTTTCCGGGATTGCAGCTCCAATCATCTGGGCTCCATTTTAAAAACAAAAGAATGTGGGACACCTCCATATCTTCGAAACCACAAGAAAGTTGTGTATGGAAAACTTAGGTAAAATACAATTTTTAGCAAGTCGTCAATATATCATTTTTACGTGGTGTCAATAATAAAAAAGTTACAAGTCAAAAAGCACACTCAAAAAGAGAGGGACAACTTTCGGGCGCCACAACTTCTTTATTTCCACGTTTAACGCAAAACACGTTGGAATACTTTTCTAAGATAATTTTGTCACAAATCGTTTGCGGTATTCATTGTTCCAATCACTATACATTAGCGGGAGTTATTTCATTGCAAAGGGGAGAAAGTCGCGTGAAAAATGCGTTTTTAGGCCAAATAATCGGCTTTTGAAAGGACTTAAGACATGTAATAACAATCTTAACTTTTACACTGTATGTTAGATTTATCCTTTGATTCCTTATATGCCAATAAAATCGTTGATAATAAGTTTTCATAAGAATCAGCCAATCTGAGCTAAAATCATTTAAGTACAAAAATTGTTATGATTTACGATTTTCATCAAAGAAGTTATTCAAACAATTTGGGAATTCCAAATAAACAATCTATATTTTAAACAAAAAATCACGGATAGTTTTTCGTTGTAGTATCACCCGATAAAACTGAATTTAAGCACGCCTACCAAATTTATTCGATAAAAAAAATTTAACTGCGAACGTTGATGAGACTCTCTTTTTTTAAATAATGAAGACACTTCTAAATTAGCCCCTATTTAAATAACTTCGATAAAACTAAGTCCTCTTGCTTAGCTTTACGCTAATTTTTGTTCTAAGAAGCTATAAATTTTTTGTTTCAGTAAAAATTGTTTAAACTACTAAGAAAATAAATGTTTACGAAAAATGAAATATAAAAATAGTTGTCTGAAATAAATATCGGCTTAACAGTTTCAGTATATTTTATTGCATCAAATATTACAAACACCAGAGGCGTAGTCCTGAAAAACAAATTTTTAGCCCATCAATCAAAAATTTGAGTACACGCTCGATCTAACTAAAAATTGTTTTACCAGTTGAATAAATTTATTAATTCTAGTCGTATAATAAAACACTTTAAATTATATTGCCAAAACGTTTGATTCCATTCAAAATAACGGACAAATTTCTTCTTTAACAGAGCTATCTCAGAAATCAAATCTGCAAATTTAATAAGAAATTTACTTAAGCTTTCATCTCAAATCCAGCAGTAATTTTTAAAACAGGTGAAATTATTTCTCTCTTTTCAAAAAAATGTATGCAGGCAAATCAGAAAAACTTTGATGTAAATTTTTAAACAAAAACTTTCCATATGACTATGACAAACTAGATGAATATATTAAATGTTTTCTTTGAAACCAAACAAGTCGTTTCTTCAAAATATTTCAATTTTTTGACGGGGGAATCAGAAACATACAAACTGTCCAATAATATTTGTTTGACCAATAAAAAGTATATTTTACTTGTCCAAACAAAAACTTTCGCCACCATGAAACTGTGTTGCTATTATCTTAGCACAAATATATTTAGATACAGGAGATTTTTTAATTATGATCCACAAAATCATGTCAATTTATTTTAGATTAAATAAAAAATTGACTTATGATCATGATGTGCTGCTCTAAACATATTTACTATTCTTGCAAGTTGTTATATGTTTCTTTGCCTACTCTAGCTATTTTTGTTCAACAAATGCAGAATGTTTAAACTGTTTGATATCTTGCAAAACTCTAGTAATTTTTAATTACTTCAAAAACTTTGGAGACAAGAAAGTTTATTTCATTATTCTGGTCCAGCAGCATGGATCAAAACAATGGTGGCTAACCCTCCATCAGAATCTCAAACCATGTAACGTTTGCTGTATCTTCGGGCTATAAACGCTCTAAAAATTCATTCGGTAGAAATTAGACGCTACAAGAGAAACAAAAATAGGAAACCCTGTTGAAACAAAAAAATTGACCATTTAATTCGAGGATATCGAAAATTCTTTATTCGAATTTAAGGGGACTTTTAGGTTACGATTTTCACAAAACAAGTTTTTTCTGATGATTTTTTTTTCATGGAAGGAAAAAAGATATCTTTCTGAAATTTCTCACAAATATTAATTAACATTTCAAATATACAAAATAAAATTTTCAAAATTTTCGAAACTGTTTTTTGGATTTTACGAATTTTTCAAAAAAATGCCCGAAATTGATGGCGGACATGATTACTCTAGTCTGCAACATCTGAGAGAGAAAAATTAAATCAAAAATTAATCCTTGTTTAAATGGCTATCACGTGAACTAGGATAATTATTTTCCGGGAAAAAATAACAAAATGGCGGCCATTTGAAAGAAAAAATTGGTTTTTAAGGTTAGAAAATCGGCTGGAAAATTTATTTTTGATCAACATGATCCTAGTTCACGCTATAGCCAGACATGTCATTAACAACATATTAAAAATTTAGTATGATCGGCTCAATAATTTTCTTTAAATCATGTCCGCCAACTCAAAAAACGCGATTCCGAGAAATTAACATTTAAAGTTTTTTCAGGTAATTTTTCAAAGTGAATGTTACGTACTTTTATTCTGTCATACCTGCGCAATACATTAGTCCTTGCTCTTCCTTGTACTTCTCCTGAAGCTTCTTCGTAGATGGGTTTTAGGATTTTCTTTGCTTTTTGATCAAGAGGTGGAGCATGTTTATAGTTTTTTTAATTCACCAGCCGCCTCAGCTTTACTATAATTGCACCAAGAGTCAGCACCAGCTGGACAATAAGTGTGCTGTGGATTTTCATCAGTAGAAATTTTGTGGTGAAACACTGCCCACATTTCTTTTCGCATTTCTTTCTTGGAATCGGAATTGCGTTGCGATAAATTTATCATTGATTTGTTAGTTAATTTCGATGATTTTTCAGTATTTGCTTTTTTGGAATTGTTTTCGATTGACGCTTTTTTTGCTGCATTATATTCTTTTTTCTTTCCTTGACCCTTCTAAATAATCTTTTTTAACGTGCAAATTAAAAAAAAACAAATATAAACCGAAGCAGATGTTTCAAAACAAGTGGGAAGGCGAGAACGGTGAAATACGCTGGACAGTTGAAAAATGCGCTTACGCCGCGTTTCGCCTTAGACCCTTAAAAACTAGTTTAAATTTTTTATATCGCTCTAAAAACTTTTACATCGTATTTTTAATTGTATTTAGAACTAAAATCAATAAAAAAAAAATTTCGATTTTTTTAAAAAATTGTAACCTAAAAGTCCCCTTAAATGACAATTTACACTTTCTTAAGGTCAAAAAGACGCAAAATCTATTAATAACACACTGGTATGTTTTCAATCCTTGTTTTTTTACATCCCCACTAGAACCTATGTTTTATAAAACCTGCAAATTTTTTCAGAATATTAAATAAATAAAAAAAAGTAGTATCAAGCAAACTGCAAAAACTTTAACGTTTCTACAATTGGAAGAAAGTAAAGTGTAAACTGTTTTCAAATTTTACTTCATATTTGAAGCAATTATAATTTGGATCCTGGAGAAAGTTCATGAATCAGATCTTGGGTTTTTTTAAGATAGTTACATTTTTCGATTACATATCGATGCTTCAAATGCAAAATATATAAGCTACAACCGGCAAACTTTATAATAAAGAAATTTAAATTAATATCGTACAAAATTTATGTAAATGGGGGAAAAATTAGGTTATAGCTAAGAAAAACAACAAACAAAATTTCAATTTTCCAAAAAAATCCCACAAATATTTTAATAAAAAATTTGCGTTTGATGACCAGGCATACTAAATCGAATTATTATTGATCACTGAGTTTTCAGGCAATGATGAAAAATCTTCGATTCTAATTCAATCGGTAAAAATATTTTATAAATCATACATTTTTCAAAATATAACTTATATTAAAATAAAAATAATATAGCAATGCATTCTATGTAAAAGGTTTGAACACATAAAATTATACTTATTTGTAATAGCTCTGATGCACATTAGAAGTAGATGATTCCATAATAGTTCTGAATAATACCATGTGTGCCCTAAACGTTATACAATATCTTTTTTTTAAATAAGCACGTCATTTTAATGACTGTGTCAACCTTGACATCAAAAGTCATTAATCTTCGAAGAAATTTGCAATTCAAATGACAACTTTAATTTTATTTTTAAACTTTTGAATGAGTTCCGGTTTCCTCATTCAATCAAAGACGAAATTGAATCATCTTAATTTGATTGGTTCCATTTCAATGCCCAAGATTGTCGTTAAAGGCTTTGGAATCTGTGCTTTGTAAAAAACCCTAACTAAAAGTCGTTAACTAAACGATAGTTTGGTGGCTTTATAGGTATCCAAATCATCGAAAACTAAAAAATTGTAGTGTTTTCGATTTCCCTCTAGATTCTATCCAAATCCATAAAAAATCGGGAATGAGTTTACGGACGAGAACTAGGCAAAAGATTTAACGATAAGATGTTAATTAACAGGCACGTGTAACACTTGGGGTTTCACATGTAAAATGAAGAGTTTTTGTAGACAGCTGAATTTTTCTAAATTACAAAGAATTAGTCTAATTTTTCTCTGAATGCCTTGCAAAGGAAGATGTCTTAAACAATTCAAATTTTTCAGGTAAGTTAAACGATACGTATGGTCAGTTTCTTATTCTCTTTACTGTCTTTCAGAACCAAAAAGTTCACCATTCACACTTATTAACACCATCCAACCATGCACTAAACCTCTCCCAAACACACCAAAACCCACCTCACGACTGACCATATAGTGACCAACCACTTCATACAACAATCTTACATATCAAAATGTTTGGAGGCCTTGACTCTGCATCCCAATCTTAAGCAATCATGATCTTCTAAAAATATATTTTATCTTTTTGTTGCGTGTCATTGTCAGTGCCAGTGTTTTGTGTAACTCCACGTCACATCACTGTATTCGCTGGATATCATCAGATGGTTTTGGAAGCTTGCTCGGACCAGGGATGCAAAAAAATAAGACAACGAACGCTGAACAGCCTCGAGCCGACCAGATGATGGCCCGGACAGCGAACGTACTAACGTACTCTAGAATAGATAAACTTTCAGATAGGATAGATGTATTTTTTATTGGATATTGATAATTGGATTTAGATAAAATGTTCTTAAGATATTCCAGCCGGAATCTTTTATTGAACCCAATATATTGATGCTGTGATGGTTTGGCCGCCGACGTTTGAAGGTTTTCAATGCCCACGCAATCTATATTGGATTAAAAACGACTCGCATTCAATCTGCCTCGTTTTGAATTGATGCCATTAAAGATATTCAATCCAGCTGAGATAGAGCTCCGTTTAATGGATTTTTCCACAGGCAAAATGTTGGAGGAATACATTTCTGAATTCTGTAATGAACAGATAAATGATTTATCATCGAAAAGTCTAAATTTATCGTTTTGCAGTCTGATTTGAATTTTTACAAATTTCATTAAGTTTTCTGGATTACTGAATTTTAAATTTGATACTTTGCTGTTTTTCTCCAAAATCAATGCTAATTTCAAACGTATTTTCTTGATAAAGTAAATAAACAAACTTGAAAGGGTGAGTGAAGGAAAAGAAGGTGCGTCATTTTGAAAGTTCCAAGATATTTGACCACCATGTCGATCAAGTGTTTGTACTTTTACTAGATGAGTTGGAAGAAGTTTGGGATTCATGATAAACATTCCCCATAGTCGAAACACTTCATAGCTCCTAATAATCTCAAAATCGATGTAAATTTAACATAACTTCATCTGCCCCTCACTGATTCTGTTACTAAAACCAGGTGAATAAAAAAATATATTTTATCCACGAATTTATTATTTTTAAAACTGTATTCTCAAAAATACATTCAGAAACACTTCTTTAAAACTATTTCTCAAATAATACTGCGAAAAAAATATTTGTCTTTCTTGCATTTATTAATAAATAATAACTTCGCTTGAAACAATGCCCACAAATAACTTTGAATTTTAACCTTCAAAGGAGTTCATCAAAAAATAATGTCGATGTACTATGTTTGTTAAACTGGAGGACACTGTCGTTGGACCGGGACAACTAGAGGCAATTATTAACAGAGGCCAAGACTTGATCTGGGCTAGTACACCAGTAGACGAAAGAACAATATAGTGACCATTAAAGCATAATTAAAACGTCTACAAATCTTTGTGATCAGATAATTGCTACCTATTTCATAGTAAATACATTTCACGGATACATACTTTCGCGAAATTTTGGCTCATAAAATATATGGAGGAAATATGAAGATAGAAACTTTCTTTTGGAAAAACATATAAAAATGTGGTCTAAATTCGACCTTTGAAGCCCACACGATTTACTTCCCAATGGGGTGAATAAAAAGGCTATAATTTGTTTTTATTATTAATTAATATTATTAATAATTAACATTATTGATAATTATTATTCTAAAGTATTATAATTACTTTAAACTAAGCTAACTAACCATGAAAGCTTTGATAGAGGAAGACGCCTCGGCAACCTCGTCCTCCTCCTCGTCTACCTCCTTGTCCTCGTCATTCCCCTTGTCCTCCTCTTCGTCCTCCATCTAGGCCCTGGAATCCGCCACCATTATTGAGGGTATTCAATTATTATTAGTAATAATCATTCGTTATTAAGAACGTTTGATCTTTACCGAATAATTCTAATTGAGTTTATATTTACAATATCAAACAACTACTGATAGTATTTGATTGTTATTAACAATATCAAATTATTCGTAACAATATCTAATTATTAACTGCATTAGCGTCACTACTCCCACTCTCCCAAACCTGAGTTTGGAATTCTATAAATTAATCTTTTTTTTAAGTAAAATTTTTTACAACACTGTTCAAAATTTTGCTAAAAGTCAAAATATTAATAATATTACTATGAAGGTATTTGAGATTTGCACGAATTGATAGTACGTTTCAACAGTTTCAAAATCAAGCAATTTTTGTCTTTTTTTCAGTTTTTGCATCCTAAATAAAAAATTCGGATTAACCGATTTCGCTGAAAACTCATTCAGTTATAAATTACGTAATTACGCGTCGAATGAAACCAATCCCACGTCAATATGACCTTTGGTTTTCGAGATAATCGAGACGAAAAATAATCCGGAACATACATACGTACATACGCACATCCGCACATACGTACATACACACACACACAGACATCTCTCTAAAAACGATGGATTTGGATTCTAGAGACCTGAAAACGTGGAGATTTATCAAAATTTGGGACTCGCAAAATCGACCCCATTACAATAACTTGCCACTGGTAACTGGGAAGTTAAAATTGTAATATAAGAAATGCTAACCAAAATTAGTGCAGGAGACGGAAATTATACAATGATGTTTTCATAATCAGCGATAAGAAGCAACTCAAAAAATTTGTCAAATCGTCAGAAACACATCAGTAAAGTTTCGTTTGTCTAAAATTAAGTTCCATGATTTTTTCAAAAAAAGCTACAATATTTTACGAATTTTATGACATATTAAAGGTTTTAATTGGACATAATATGTTTTTTAAATAGTTAAATTTTTCCTGGGAAAATACCATTAAATATATGTTTTGATTCAAATTTTACTTAGACATAAAGTAGGAACAGTTTTGACCTATTTAACTAGGCAAAAAAAATCCCTTTATTCGAAAAAGAAACTGTTTGGTATCATTGGTAAAGAAAGTAAAATATATTCACTTCATAGCTTCAGATTTTAAATTTTTAAAGAACTAAAGAGTCCTTAAAACCACCATAGTCTGTTTTAGTGGGTGCAGATGAAGCGTTAAAATTTTCGAAAAAAAGGTGACGAAAAAGACTTAGATTTAGACTCAAACTGAAAAATATTATTATTGTTCTTATAAAAAGTGCGCTTCATTTCAATATGGTCAACATAATTAAAGATAAAGGTAACTTCTGGTTACAATCCCTACCAATACAACTTACAAGTAGAAGAGAGAGAGAGAAAACCTTAGATTCTTGTTTGGAAATAAAATTAAATTTGAAGTACTGTTTAAAAATTATATAAAGTGAAAAGCCACCAGCACCGGAAATTAAAAGAGATATTTGAATTTCTTTAA
This sequence comes from Oxycera nigricornis, assembly GCA_963942545.1. Taxonomy (NCBI): domain Eukaryota; kingdom Metazoa; phylum Arthropoda; class Insecta; order Diptera; family Stratiomyidae; genus Oxycera; species Oxycera nigricornis. Next base: position 101,246,650 of record OZ012661.1, read on the forward strand.
TCTTTGATTCTTCCTCGGAAGTGATGGAAGTTGTGGAAGAAATGAAATTCCAGCTTAATTTAATATGGTTCTTATTATACAAAAGGACTCAAAATGAATAAAACCTATTGCTATATAGAAAGACTTAAAGTGAATGTCATGAAATTTATTTTGGCAATGATTTTTTGCGATTCATTACCATCTAAGGTCTAAGAAGCAAACCAGATGCCTGGTGACATAAAGGCTCAAATGATTTTGGTTGTTGTCGTATTGAGGAAATTGTAAGGAACATTCCTTGGATATGGTCTCAAATCAAGCCTTAGTATCTTAAAACACGTTGTCACCCTAGAACAATTTTTCAAGAAAAACTTGTTAGTACTCCTTGTGCTCCTACATAGAAAAAATGTTTAATATCTCTGCGGATAGCGGAGAAATTGATATCAATTTAAAATAAATATAAAAAAACTAAAATTAAAATAACCAACTTCTTTTTTTACAAAAATTGGTACATAAAACGGAAAGTTCAGAATGATCTTTTCAAAAACAGAGCTACTCGTAAGAGGCTGTTAAATAAACTTGGCGAATCGTAAGAAATTCGTGTTTGTAATCTTTTTAGAAAAACATCAGTAAAATTTCCTTGGCCTAAAATATGGTGGCATGATTATTCCAAATTTCCATGCAAGACAAAATTTTCCTTCTCGGCTTTCGGAAAAAAACTCTTTAATATTTTCATCGAAAGGGAGCAGTAACGAAATGTTTCAAAAATGGCACAAAAAACACGTCATAGTCTTAGGAATGTATCAAATATTTTTTTAGCATGGATCAGCAGGACATTTTTTAAAATATAATATGTAAAATGTACAATCTTCCGTGACGTCATGTGTCTCAAAAATCTGGTAACGAACTATAAATAAAGATTTTGCAAAATGCATCAAAAACCTAGTTAACCTTATTGAAAAATATTCAAATACATAAATAATGAGGAAAGCAATCAACGAAAAAACTACACAAAATCAGTATCATACATTTTCTTATAACTAACTTTTCATGAAAAAATTTCTATCCAGTGATTAACGAAAGCATTGAGTAAAATAATTAGGCGAAAAAATTTGTAAGGATAGTTTCAGCATATTTGAAATTTTCCGATAGAATTTTCTTTAAAAAAAGAATTTATGAGACAAAATCCTGCACAGTGAAAAAATCCGTACAAATGTTGCACTGGAAAATCAATATATTTCAGAAATTTTTCGAAAATTATTATTTAAAACAAATTTTAAAACATATTTCTGAATGAAGATTGTATGATCGAAGAACTTATTTATTCGAAAAACTGATGCTTCAAATATTGCATGGAAAGTTCAACTTCAAAATTATTTATTGATTATTCGAAATAATGAACAATACTAAGAAGACCAGAAGTGAATGAAGTCAATTGAATTCATAACAGGACACGGTTTTAAAAACCTTTTTGAAGCTAGTTTGAAATAGTAATGAACTTGTCGGAACATAAAAACGCAAGCATTTGTAAGTACATATCCGCAATGTCCTATTAAAGCAGCAATCAGATTTGAGCTAGAGATTCTCAAATTTATCGAGAACACTCAACATAACCGTGGCTTAATCGCAGCGCTTCTTTGCTGTAACATTTAACTTTAAACCATCAAAGCTACCTGTTCCAGACAAAAAAAAACTGAATTACCACTCTTGCACCGACGGCAAGAGTTACAAGCCAATAATTTTATCGATTCCAACAAAAAAGCAATACAACCGCGCATTGATCCGAGCAACACTAACTTTAAATTTTCCACCAATTTATCAGACCGCAATCTGATACCTTCTATAGATTCCGACTATGCGAATCATCGAATTAAACAAGACCATGAAATACTTGAGTAATATACGGACGAACAAATCGATTACAATTATCATAACATTCGTGTTATTCTTTTATGTTTATGGTGCAGAAAGATCGTTCAACTCGTAGTAACAGTTGCGTACGCTTACCTTGTTAGATACCCCGAACTAAAATCATGAAGATACTCAGGAGATAGGGAAAAGGTTGAAACTTTCATTTGAAAATTCATTTTACTCATGAAAATCTTCATGCTTGCGCTAACCATGCTTCAGACACCATCATCGTCAGCGGTAATGCAACCGACAAAAAAGCTGTTCCCGAAACTCTTTACAATCAAGATGCTTGCTTGCTTAAAAATCCGATTTCGGTAAGACTCATTATTTTTAAAGAAAGCAGGCATCCATCTCTGGGATCCATTGTGTTGGCATCTCCAGTATAGGTTGCTTATTTGGAGCTTTGTGGATAGGTTTTCACCAATCCCCCGATTCGACGGTCTAGTTTGATTATGATCTCAACTATGTAGGCCATTGTTGAAGACCTGTTTCAGGTACCCACGTAAATTGACGAAATCTGCGCAATGACAACAATATCTGAATGGATGATGGATAACCACTTTTTGCCTCACCACCGAAGACTATGCCCGAAAGTCTTGGGATTGCTCGATGACAAAATATTCCGATGGCGGTTCATTGTCAGACGTTGGACTCTGTCGTCATTTGTCAAGCCCAAGAACTACTGGTCTGGCATACCTGACCTGGAAGGTTTGTAAAGGAGTCAGTTTGGAAGTTATTTTGGCGCTAAGCTGATGGATTATTGGAGGGAATTGAATGAATAGAAATCCACTTTGAAATGATGGCTGTAAAGAGCTAAGGCTCTAACAATTTTTGAATGTGATTGTTAAATGTGATAGTCTTTTTCGTGGTTTTGAATGAACAACCTCAAGTTCTTAATGCGATTAGGATATCCGAAATTTGTGGAAAACATTCATGAAAATCAATCAAAGAAATCCTAATGGATTCAAAGGGCAAAATCTGTTTTTTTTGGCCAAACATTCATGTTGACTTTTTGTTAGTGTCATCATTACTTAGGGATTTTATTTTCAAATATGTTGCCTCGTTACTGGACAATTTTATATTTAAATTTAAATTGAAAATTTGCTTTTCATTGCCAGAAATTTTCTTAAATTTATTTTATTATGCATACTTTCATAATTTTTTCATAAAATTTATTTCTGGAGCATTTTTTGCGGAGCTAGTTCTATATTTCGTAAAATAATTTATATTGTAGCAGCCTTTTAGATTTGTCACCTTTGAAAAATTATGCTCGGTAAAAATAAAAATTATTATTGGCTTTAAATAATTTTATGCAGTAATTGAAACACGGAACCAGGAAAGTTGAAATATTACAGAATCAACTTAAAACTGTATTTTTGTATCTAGTATTTTGTTAATCTTCACATCACACTCTCACATTTAAATTAGTTTAAGCAACTTATCTGAAAAAGGATACATGTTTCATCAAATGCTTAGAAAAGAAAAGGGCATTTGCTTGGCATTTAGAGCCTTTTCGACGAAACTGGGGTAAATGTTATCAATTTTAAATTCTGTCAGCAGGCATAGCAGTTAAAAAACGGTTTTGTTACATGCAACATTTTTCCAATCATTGGCATTGGTACGTCTTTCATTCGTAAACCTAAATTTAAAATTTTTTCCTTTTCCATCCTCTTCTAGTCCAACGCTAGTACAGTTTTCTTGTGTCCTTTTGCGTTTGTATTCCATCAATGGATTTTTTAAATTTTTTAGCATTTTTTGATTTAAAATATTTTTATTGATATCGTTCACATTTTTAATTTATTAATTTATATATTTTTTCCAACTGGATTTTGGCATGCAGCGTTTTTCTTTTGAAAGCGCAGATTTTTGTTGGGACAAATTTTGGAAGAGCATTTACGGCAATGATTTATTGCTGCCGATTTTTCATATGAGTATTTTTTAACTTTTTCGGCATGTTTTTAACTTCCCAGTATATGGGAAGTTCTTGTAATCGCCTCGAAAATCGAAATTGAAATTTTCAACATTTCTTTACGTTTTGAGGTCTATAGAGTATATATAAAGTGTTTTTAGAAAGGGAGATGTATGTGTGTGTGTGTGTATGTACGTACGTACGTACGTACGTTCGTGGACACTTTTTTCTACGAGCATAACTCACGTAAACAAAGTCCGATCGACTTGGTTGAGGTGTCAATCGAAGCGTCTTTGCAATCTCAAGAGCTGATTAGTTTTTTGGATACTTCGGTTGGGGGGGTTTGCTGTTTTGACCCTTTGAAGGTCATTTCTGTCATGCGTTATATCTCGCGAACCAAACAAACGATTTGCATGGTAAAGGTGTCAATCGACGCGGATTAGCATTCGTGTGAATCTATCAAATTTTTAAAAAAAATCGTTGGAGCCGTTTTTTAATTTAGGAAAAAAAAGTGCAAAAAATTAGGGTTTTTTTCATAAACAATAAATTTTTAACCTGATTTACGAAATTTAGTAGACAATGTTTATAAAATTTATATACTCCAAACAACTTTTCTAGAAACACAATCAAAGCTTTTTCTCATGATTACGAAAAAAATTAAATAAAAAATAAAAAATTATTAAAAGTCATCATGATTTTCAAGGTCATTTTTATCATTCACTATATCTCACGAACCAGATATAATATTTGCATCATTAAGGTGTCAGTTGACGTGTATTAATATCTTTGTGAAGTTTTTAACATTATAAAAATTCGTTTTAGCCTTTTTTTCAATTTAATAGCAGAAAATGCAAAAAATTATAGTTTTTTCATAAAAAATATTTTTTAACCTGATTTGCACAGCACAGTAATACCTGTTTATAAAATGTATACATTCTTATCAGGTTTTGAAGAGAAACCGGCAAAATTTTCTTCCTTGATTATGAAAAAAACTAAATGAAAAATAAAAAATCATTCAAAGTTACCATGTAAAGAGGGTTCATACGATTATTTTTTTTATTCTAAAAAATTGTTGTAAATTCAATCAAAGTTTTAAAATATTTGCATAATTTGAGCAGATTTTTAATAATTTTTATTGTCTTTTAATTAAAAAAATGCTTAAATTTTTAAAACCAAAAAGGTCCCCACCGATTGATCCGCGTGAATATTCAATCTGTCCTCATTGACCAAAAACCTTACGTAATCAATGGACCCTCCCGTAGACGATATGATTCATATTAACTCATTCCTGTTACTGCTATGAATACCTCTCATTGTTGTAATGTTGTTGATGTTTATGTAGATATTACTGGGAAGTTGACCGTGTGGACCTCAAGGGTCGCACCTCGCGGCTTGTTATTTTTTTTATTATTATAGAGTCTTAGAATCTTTTTAAAATTTCCAGCGACAATACATTTTTGCTACAGTAAATATGCTTAAATTCTTTCCACAACTGTAATTTTTATTATTTTTCAACGTTTTTTTTTTAATTTTACAAAGAAAAAAATATTCTTAAAATATTTTTCTGCAATGGCTCAGTGCTACAACAAGTTTTCACTTCTTTTTTCCTTACATTTACTTTTTTGTTGTTGATATTTTGGGAATTTTTACTTCAATTATTTTTTCCAGGTACTACTGTTTTTTACTAGAAATATTTATGCATAAAATTTACACCTGCTGTAGTTTTTCGTTCAATTTTCAAATTCCTTCTTTTTTAACCTAAGACACCATTGTGATTTCTTTCTAAACCAATTCATCTCATCTGAAATAATTGTATGTTTTTAGTCGAGTTGGTTTGAATTTGCCGTTTTGTAATTTCAGTATTACAGTACTGAATTTGTTTCCGCCAGAATATTTTTAAAAAGAAATACAGAAAAAACTTTATTCCAAGGAAAATGCATATATTGTTGGTTTTTCCTCGAGTATTCTTTCGTCGAAAATCGCATTTTTAGTCATTATTTGTGGTATAGTATTTTTTCAATAGTTTTCCAAAAATTTCATATTGTAATCCTGTTGACTTGTACTTTTAAGTGCACCAGAATATTGACGCAATGAATTTGCTAAGCTTTCAGCTGAAATTTTTTTTTCTGCCGCTCTTCTTTACCAAATTTTTTAATGCTTTACAAATTAATGCCGGGAGCTATTTTTCACACATTTTCTAACTTTTACTTATATTTTTTTACTTTAGCACATTTTTAGTCACATGAAAAGTATGGCTTGCTTGTTTTACAGTTTTATTTAACTTTTACCCTTTTTTCAACTAAATGATGATCTTCTATCGATAAACCTATAACCTATAACAATTTTTAAAAATTCTATTTATTTCCCCTGTAGATTGTAGTATTGGGGTAGCCATTTTATAAATCATTAAATATTTTGATCAATTTCCACATCGTTCAATTTTTATTACCTTTTGAATCATCTTGTATATGCAGTTTATTTTTTTATAGTTTCAGCTGAGACGATTGCTGTGAAAGTGAATTTTGCCCGGGTGATGTTTTAATACTTCAACCAATCATTTTTGTTATATATTTTTCCAGTCATATTTTGGACTGACCATTAAGATAATAATATTCGTCCTAAAAATGATAACTGCACTTTAACTTTGAAAAACATCACATGCTGTAAATTTTTCGGTGCAGTAATTTTCATGAATAAATATCATGCAGCAGTAGTTTTTTTTCTAATTAAATAGTCTGCTCCACTAACTTGCTTCTGCTAGAGTAATTTTTCAAGGCAGTGGTTTTGCCTCATTAATATTTTCTATATTTCTAATTGGTACATTTATATTTGACGATGTTTAATGGTCTAATTAAAATTACTTGGAAAAGCAAGAGCAGTTAGTAAATTTAACATTGTAAATTTCGTACAAATTGAATTCAACTCACCTATGAATAAATTTGTTCAGTATTGCTTTTAAATAGGTTTTTGAAACAATATTCTGTACTTTAATGTTATTCCGAAATCCTCACTAAAACAATTTCTAGGATAACATTTTGGGGGTGGGTTACCTTTATTTTGAGAAAAAAGCTCTGTTGTGTTGGCATTTCAACAATGCTAAAGTCACCTACATCATTAACTTCATTTTAAAGCAGTGTTACGCTTATCAAGTTTGATTTCCTTCCAGATATAAGAAATGAAACCATTAAAAAATTTACGTAAGCAACCTTACATCCCTGTTTCCAGTTCACATGCATTTTAAGCGATCTCTTAACCATTCATTCATTTTTCTTAACATATAATTAGAAACGCAATAATAAAAACCAACTAATTATCATTATCTTCTTGTTGATTTCCAACACACGTATGTTTACACATATGCATTTAAGTGTACGCAAAATCTCTCATTAGCTACTGAAAGCCCACCCTATTCAGTTGAAGAGTTTAATTTTAAAATTTCACCTTTTGGCACTCAAACTGAGGAGTATGTGCAAGAATACGTATATGTTCCTCGTAAACCATGCTTAATGATGTGTTTCATCGCAACATACTAAAGCCACAAACTGTAGGTGAATATTCTTTTCATTTATTTTAAGTTACTCATTATGAAGCGGGTTTTTCTTTGCATTTTATGCCAACGTGAATGGAGCGAGTTTTATCTCATTAATTTGAATATTTTATTAATTTAAATTTGTGGAAAAGATAACAAGCATAGATCGTATTTAGTATATGTTCAGATACACTTTCGACTAAATGATTTGTTGTAGAGTTTTTTCAGGTTTGTTTTCTATGATTTTTGGAGAAAATCATTTGAAAAATCTAAAGACTCAAAAAACACTATCTACTTACTTTGATCGCTATCACTCCTTCTGAATTTGCGCAAATATTCTCTGGTTGATAATTTTCCTATTCAGCTAATTTTTTTTGTGTCGGAAATGGCGGCATTTTCTGGCACGCCCCGTGTCTGGCACGCCCCGTGTCTGGCGCGCTTCGTGTCTGGCGCGCTCCGTGTCTGGCGCGCTCCGTGTCTGGCGCGCTCCGTGTCTGGCGCGCTCCGTGTCTGGCACGCTCCGTGTCTGGCACGCTCCGTGTCTGGCACGCTCCGTGTCTGGCACGCTCCGTGTCTGGCACGCTCCGTGTCTGGCACGCTCCGTGTCTGGCACGCTCCGTGTCTGGCACGCTCCGTGTCTGGCACGCTCCGTGTCTGGCACGCTCCGTGTCTGGCACGCTCCGTGTCTGGCACGCTCCGTGTCTGGCACGCTCCGTGTCTGGCACGCTCCGTGTCTGGCACGCTCCGTGTCTGGCACGCTCCGTGTCTGGCACGCTCCGTGTCTGGCACGCTCCGTGTCTGGCACGCTCCGTGTCTGGCACGCTCCGTGTCTGGCACGCTCCGTGTCTGGCACGCTCCGTGTCTGGCACGCTCCGTGTCTGGCACGCTCCGTGTCTGGCACGCTCCGTGTCTGGCACGCTCCGTGTCTGGCACGCTCCGTGTCTGGCACGCTCCGTGTCTGGCACGCTCCGTGTCTGGCACGCTCCGTGTCTGGCACGCTCCGTGTCTGGCACGCTCCGTGTCTGGCACGCTCCGTGTCTGGGCA